>JAIUJO010001013.1:407500-410000 GCA_023846275.1 Vanilla planifolia
TAAAGAAATAGAAGAAGAAGAAGAAGAAGAACAAGAATAAGAATAAGAAGAAGAAGAAGAAGGACAAGAACATAAAGAAAAGCAGAAGAAAAAGAAGAAGAAGACGAAGAATGAGAAGAATATGAAGAAGAAGAAGTAGAAGTAGAAGGAAGAAGAAACAAGAAGAATAAGAAGAAGAAAGAAGAAGAAAAAGAAAGAACAAAAGAAGAAGAGGAAAGAAAGAAAGGAGAAGAAGAAAGAAAAAGAAGAGGAAACAAGAAGAAGAAAGAGAAAAAAGAATAAAGAAGAAAGAAGAAGAAGAAGACAGAAGAAGAAGAAAGAAGAAGCAGAAGAGGATGATGTAGAAGAAAAAGAAGACGAAGAAGAAGAAAGGAAGAAGAAGAAGAAGAGAAAGAAAGAAGAAGAAAGAAAAAAAGAAGAAAGAAGAAGTACGAAGAAAGAAAAAGAAACAAGAAGAAGAAGAAAGAAAAAGACAAAGGACAAGAAGAAGAAGAAGAAGAAGAAAAAGAGCAAGAAGAAGTAGAAGAGGAAGAAGAGGATGAAGAGGAAGAAGGAGAAGAAAGTAGAAGAACAAGAAAAAGAATAAAAAGTACAAAGAAGAAAAAAAGAATAATAAACGAAGAAGAAGAAGAAGTAGATGAAGAAAAAGAAGAAGAAAAAGAAGAAGAAGAAGAAGAAGAAGAAAAAGAAGGAAAGAAAAAATGATTAAGAAAGAAAACAAAGAAAGACGAACGAAAAAGAAAGAAGGGAGGAGAAAGAAGGAGGAAGAAGAAAGCAAAAAGAAGAAGGACAAAAAGAAGAAGAAGAAGAAGAAAAAGAGGAAGAAGAGGTGCAAGAGGAAGGGAAGAGGAAGAAGAAGAAGAAGATGAAAAAAGGAGAAGATGAAGATGGAAAAAGAAAGAAGAAGAAGAAGAAGAAAAAGAAGAAGAAAAAGAAGTAGAAGAAGAAAGAAGAAGATGATGAAAAAGAAGAAAAATAATTGGAATAAAAGCGGAAGAAGAAGAATGAGAAGAAGAAGAAGAAAAAAAAGAAGAAAAAGATGAAAAAGAATAAGAGAATGACAGAAGAAAGAAGAAAGATGTATAATGAACACAAAGAAAGAAGGAAGAACAAGAAAGACGAACAAGAATGAAGAAGAAGAAGAAGAAGAAGAAAAAGAAGAAGAAAAGAAGAAGAAGAAGAAGAAAAAGAAGAAGAAAAGTCGAAGAAGAAGAAGTAGAAGAAATAAAAAAGGGGAAAAAGAATAAGAAGAAGAAGAAAAAGAACAAGAAGAAACCAAAAGAAGGAAAAGATGAAGAAAGTAAAAGATGAAAAAGGAAGGAAATCGAGAAGCTAGAAGAGGAAGAAGAAAAAGAACAAGAAAAAGAAGAAGTGAAAGAAGAAGAAGAACAAGAACAAGAAGAAAAAGAAGAAAAGTGGAAGAAGAAGAAAAAGAAGAAGAAGAATAACAAGAAGAAGAATAAGAAGAAGATGGTGAGGAAGAAGAAGAAAGAAGAAGAAGAAGAAGATGAGGAAGTACAAGAAGAAGGAAGAAGAAACGAAAAGAACAAGAAGAAAGAAAAAGAAAGAAAAAGTAGAAGAAGAAAGAAGAGGAAGAAGAAAGGAAAAGAACAAACAAAAAGAAGAGGAATCGAGAAGAAGAAAGAAGAAGTAGAAGAAAGAAAAACAATAATAAAGAAGAACAAGAAAATAGAAGAAAAAGAAAGAAGAGGAAGAAAGAAGAAGAAAGAAAAATAAGAATAAAAAAGAAGAAGAAAGAAAAATAAGAACAAAGAAGAAGAAGAAAGAAGAAGAAGAAGAAGAAAGTAGAAGAAGAAAGAAGAAGAAGAAAGAAGAACATGAAGAAGAAGAAGAACAAGAAGAAGAAGACGAAGAAGAAGAAGAAAGAAAAGGAAGAAAAAGAAGAGAGAGAGAAGAAGAAGAAAGAACAAAACAAAAGAAAGAAAAATAAGAAAGAAGAAAGAAAAAGAAAGAAGAAGCAGAAAGAAAGAAAAAAAGAAAGAAGAAGAAGAAGAAGAAGAACAAGAAGAAGGAGAAGAACAAGAATAAAAAGTGGAAGAAGTAGACAAGGAAGAAGAGGAAGAAGAGGATGAAGAGGAAGAAGAAGAAAGTAGAAGAAGATGAAAAAGAATAAAAAATAAGAAGAAGAAAGAAAAATATTAAGAAAAAGAAGAAGAAGAAGAAGAATAAGAAGAAGAAGAAGAAAAAGAAGAACAAGAAGAACAAGAAAAAAAGAAGAAGAATTACAAGAAGAAGAAGAAGAATAAGAAGAAGAAGAAGAAGAAGAAGTGGAAAAAGAAGTTGAAGAAGAAGAAGAAAAAGAAGAAGAAGAAGAAGAAGAAAGATGAGGAAGATGAAGAGGAAGAAGAAGAAGAAGGAGAAGAAGAAGATGAAGCAAAAGAAGATGAAAATTAAGAAGAAGAAGAAGAAGACGAAGGAAGAAGAAGAAGAAAAAGAAGAAAAAGATGAAAGAAAAAGAAGAAAGAAGAACGAAAAAAAA
>JAIUJO010001013.1:415000-435914 GCA_023846275.1 Vanilla planifolia
ATGAAGAAGAAGAAGAAGATGATGAAAATGATGAAGAAGAAGAAGAAGAGGAAGGAGAAGAAAAAGAAGATGAAAAAGAAGATGAAGAAAAACAAAAAAAAATACAAGAAGTAGGAGAAGAAAAAGAAGACGAAGAAGAAAAAGATGAAGAAAGAACAAAAAAAGAAGTTGAAGAAAAGGAAGAATAAGTGGAAGAGGAAGGAGGAGAAGAAGTGGAGGAAGAGAAGAAGAAGAAGAAGAAGAAGAAGAACAAGTAGAAGAAGAGGAAGAACTAGTAGAAGAGGAAGAAGTAGAAGAAAAGGAAGAAGAAGAAGAAGAAGAAGAAGAAAAGGAAGAAGAAGAAGAAGGAGAAAGAGAAGAAGTAGAAGAAGAAGAAGAAGAAGAAGAAAAAGAAGAAGAAGAAAAAAGTAGAAGAAGACGAAGAAGAGGAATAAGGAGAAGAAGGAGAACAAGAAGAAGAAAAAGAAGTATAAGATGAAGAAGAAGAAGAAGAAGACGAAGAAGAAGAAAAGAAAGAAGAAGAAGAAGAAGAAGAAGAAGATGATGAAAAGAAGAAGAAAAAGAAGAAGAAGAAGTAGAAGAAGAACAAAAATAATCATAAAGAAGAAGAAAGAAGAAGAAGAATGAAGAAGAAGAAGATGATGAAGAAGAAGAAGAACAAGGAGAAGAAGTTGATGAAGAAGAATAAGAAAAAGAAGAAGAATAATAAGAATAAGAAAAAGAAGATGAAGAAGAAGAAGTCGAAAAAGATGAAGAAGAAAGAAGAAGAAAATGCAAATGAAGACAAAGATGAAAAAGAAGAAGAAGAAGAAGAAGAATAGGAAGAAGAAGAAGAAGAAGCAAGAAGAAGATGAAGAAGAAGTAGAAGAAGAAAGTAGAAGAAAAAGGGAAAAGAATAAGAAAAAAAAGAGAAGAATGAAGAAGAAGAAGAAGAAAGAAAAGAATGAGGAAGAAGAAGAAAGAAGAGAAAGAAGAGAAAGAAGAAAATGAAGAAACAAGTAGAAAAAGAAGAAGAAGAAAGAAGAAAGAAGAAGAAGAAGAAGAAGAAGAAGAAGATGAAGAAGAAGAAGAAAGATGAAGAACATGAAAGAAGATGTGGAAAGAAGAAAAAAGAAAAAGAGGAAGCAGAAGAAGAAGAAGAAGAACTAGAGGAGGAAGAAACAACAAGATGAAGAAGAAGAAGAAGAAGAAGAAAGAAGAAGAAGAAGAAGAAGAATAAAGAAAAAGAACTAAAAGAAGAAGAAGAAGAAAGAAGAACAAAAAGCAAAAGAATAAAGAAAAGGAAAGAAGAAAAAAGAAAAAGGAAGAAGGAAGAATAAAGAAGAAGAAGAAAGAGGAAAGAAGGTGAAGAAGGAGAAGAAGACGAGAAAGAAGAAGAAGAAGAACGACAACAAAAAAAAGAAGAAGAAGAAGAAGAAGCAGTACAAGTAAAAGGAGAAGAAGAAGAAGAAGAAAAGTAGAAGTAGAAGGAGAAGGAGAAGAAGAAGAAGAAGAAGAAGAAGAAGGGGAAGAAGAAGAATTAGAAGAATTAGAAGAAGTAGAAGAAAAAGAAGAAATAGAAGAAGAAAATGAAGTTGATGAAGCAGAAGAAGAAGAAGAAGAAGAAGAAGAAAGCATAAATTAATAATGAAGATGAAGAAAGAAGAAGAAGATGAAAGAAGATGAAGAAATCGAAAGTTGTAATAGAAGAAGAAGAAGTTGAAAAAGAACTAGAAAAAGAAAGAAGAAGAAAGAATTACAAGAAGAAGAAGAAAAATAAAGAAGTAAGAAAAAGAAGAAAGAAGAAGAGTCAAGAGGATGAAAAAGAAAAAGAAAGAAAAGAAGAAAGAAGAAAAACAACAAAGAAGAGGCAAAAAGAAGAAAAAGAACACAGAAAAAGTTAAAGACAAAGAAGAAGAAGATGAAAAAGGAGACGAAGATTATGAAGAAGAAGACAAAGAAGAGAAAGAAGAAGAAGAAAGATGTAGAAGAAAAAAAGTAGAAAGAAGGGGAAGAAGAAAGGAAAAAGTTGAAGTGTAAGAATGAAGATGAAGAAAGAAGAAGAAGAAGAAAGAAGATGAACAAAAAGAAGAAGAAAAAAGAAATAATAATAGAAGAAGAACAAGAAGAAAGAATTTGAGGAAAGAGAAGAAGAAAGAAGAAAAAAGAAAAAGAAGGAAAAACAAGAAGAAAGAAGATGAAGAAAGAAGGAGATTGAATAAGAATAAGAAGAAGAAGAGAGAAGAAAAAAGAATAAGATGAAGAAAGAACTAGAAGAAGAAGGCGAAGAAAGTGCAAGAAAAAGTACAAAGATGAAGAAGAAGAAAGAAGAAGAAAGTCTTAGAAGAAGAAGAAAAGGAAAGACAATGAAAGAAGGAGAAGATGAAAAAAGAAGAAGAAAAAAGAATAAAAAAATGAAAATAGAAGTGCAAGAAAAAAGAAGAAAAAGAAGAAAGAGAAAGAATTATAAGAAAAAGAATAACAAGACGAAGAAGAAGGAGAAGAAGTAGAAGAAGAAGAAGAAAGAAGAAGAAAGAGGAAGAAAGGGATAGAAGAAGAAGAGAGAAGAAGAAGAATATAGAAGAGGAAAAGAAGAAGCAGAAGAAGAGTTAGTAGAAGAAAAAGAAGAAAGAAGAAGAAATGGAAGATGATGATGTAGAAGAAGAAGAAGGAGAAGAAGAAGAAGAAGAAGAAGAAGAAGAAGAAGAAGATGATGAAGAAGAAAAAGATATAGAAGAAGAAGAAGAAGTTGTAGTAGAGGAAGAGGAAGAAAAAGAAGAAGAAGAAGAAAAAGAAGTTGAAAAAAAAGAAAAAGAATAAGAATAAGAAGAAAAAGAAGAAGAAAAAGAAGAAGAAAATAATTAAGAAGAAGAAGACGAAGAAGAAGAAGAAGTTGAAAAAAAAGAAAAAGAATAAGAAATAAGAACAAAAAAAAGAAGAAGAAGACGAAGAAGAAGAAGAAGAAAACGAAGAAGATTATTAAGAAGAACATGAAGAAGAACAAGAAGAAAAAGAAGAGGAAGTAGAACAAAAGGAAGAAGTAGAAGAAGAAGAAGAAGAAGAGGAAGAAGAAGAAAAAGAAGAAGAAGAAGAAGGAAAAGAAGATGATGATGATGATGATGTAGAAAAAGAAGGAAAAGAAGAAGAACAACAACAAGAAGAAGAAGAAGAAGAAAAAGAAGAAAGAGAAGAAGAGGAAGAAGTAGGTGAAGAAGAAGATGAAGATGAAGAAGGGGAAAAAGAAGAAGAAGAAGAAGAAGAAGAAGAAGAAGAAGAATTAGAAGAAAAGAAGAAGAAGAAGAAGAAGAAGAAGAAAAAGAAGAAGAAAAAGCAGAAGAAGAAGAAGAAGAAGAAGAAGAAGAAGAAGAAGAAGAAGAAGAATAAAGAAGAAGAGGAAAGAACAAGTCAAAAGAAGAAGAAGAAGAAAGAAGAAGTAGAAGAATAAGAGAAAGAAAAAGAAGAAGAAAGAAGTAGAAGCAAGAAGAAGAAGAAAGAAGAGAAAGAAGAAAGAAGAAGAAGAAGAAAGAAGAAGTAGAAGAAGTAGCAAGAAGAATGAAGAAGAAAAAGAAAGTAGAAGAAGAAGATGAAGAAGAATAAAGAAGGTGAAGAAGGAACAAGAAGAAAGAAGAAGATGAAGAAGGAGAAGAAGAAAGAAGAAGAAGAAAAAGAGAAAGAAGAAGAAGGAAGAAGAAGAAGAAGAAGAAGAAGAAGAAGAAGAAATAAGATGAAGAAGAAAAAGAATAAAGAAGAAGAAGAAGAAGAAGAAGAAGGAGAAGATTAAGAAGAAGAAGAAGAAAGTAGAACAAAAAGGAAATAAAGAAAGAAGATGAAAGAAGAAAGAAGAAAAAAGAAAAAGAAGAATGAAGAAAGAAGCAAGAAGAAGAAGAAATAAGAAAGAAGGAGAAGAAAAAGATTAAGAAGAAAGAAGGAGAAGAAGAAGGAAGAAGAAGAAGAAAGAAGATGAAGAAGTTAAAAAAGAAGAATGAAGAAGAAGAATAAGAAGAAGAAGAAGAATAATAATAAAGAAGAAGTAGAAAAGACGAAGAAAAGTAGAAGAAGATGAAGAAGAATAAGAAGAAGAGGAAAAAAGAACAAGAAGCAGAAATAGAAAGAAGAGGAAAGAAGTAAGAAGAAGAAAAAATAAGAATAATAAGAACAAAGAAGAAGAAAAAAGAACAATAAAAAAAGGAAAAAGAAAAAAGAAGAATAAAAAAAGGAAAAAGAAAAAAGAAGAAGAAGAAGAAGAAGAAGCAAAAGAAGAAAATGATGGAAGAAGAAGAAGGTGAAAGAAAAAGAAGAAGAAAGAAAAGGAAGAAAGTAGATGAAGAAGGATGAAGAACCACAAAGAAGAAGAACAAAGAAGAAGAAAAGAAATAGAAAGAAGAAAAAGAAGCAAGAAGGAGAAGAAAGAAGAAGAAGAAGAAAGAAGAAGAAGAAGAAGAAGAAGAAGAAAGAAGAAGAGGAAAAAGAAAAAGAAGTAGAAAGAAGAAGAAGAAGAAGAATGAATGAATGATTGAATAAGAAGAGGAAAAAGAAAGAAGATAATAAAGAAAGAAGATGAAAGAAGAAGAAAGAAGAAGAATAAGAAGAAGAAGAAGAAGAAGAAGAAGAAGATAGAAGAAGATGATGAAGAAGAAGAAGAGTAAAGAAGAAGAAGAAGAAGAAGAAGAAGAAAAAGAAGAAAGAAGAGTAAAAAGCAAAAGGAAAAAGAAAAAGAAAGAAGATAAAAGAAGAAGAAGAAAGAAGAAACAAGAAGACGAAGAAGAAGAAAAATAAGAGAAGAAGAAGAAGAAGAAGAAGAAGAAGAGGAAGAAGGAAAAGAAGAAGAAGAAGAAGAAGATAAAGAAGAAAAAGAAGAAGAAAAGCAAGAAGAAGAGAAAGAAGTAGAAGAAGAATAATAAGAAGAAGTAAAAGAAGAAGAAGAAGAAGAAGAACAGGAAAAAGAAGAAAGTTGAAGAAGAAGAATAAAGTTGATGAAAGAAGAAGAACAAGAAGACGAAGAAAGAGTACAAGAAGAAGAAGAAGAAGAAAAAGAA
Source organism: Vanilla planifolia (assembly GCA_023846275.1). Classification (NCBI taxonomy): domain Eukaryota; kingdom Viridiplantae; phylum Streptophyta; class Magnoliopsida; order Asparagales; family Orchidaceae; genus Vanilla; species Vanilla planifolia. The sequence continues at coordinate 420,016 of JAIUJO010001013.1, forward strand.
GAAGAAGAAGAAGAAGAGGAAAAAGAAAAAGAAGATGACGAAGAAGAAGAAGCAGAAGAAGAAAAAGTAGAAGAAAAAGAATAATAATAATAATAAGAAGAAGAAGAGGAAGAAGAAGAAGAAGAAGAGGAAAAAGAAGAAGAAGAAGAAAAGAAAGAAGAAGAAGAAAAGGAAAAAGAAGAGGAAAAAGAAGAAGAATGCGAAGAAGAAGATGAAGATTAAGAAGAAGTAGAAAAAAAAAGAAGAAAAAGAAGAAAAAGAGGAAGAAGAAGAAAAAGAAGAAAGAAGAAGAAGAACAAGTACAAGATGAAGAAATAAAAAGAAGAAGAATACAAAAGAAGTAGAAGAAGAAAGAAAAAGAAAGAAGAAGAAGAAGAAAGAAAAGGAAGAAAGAAGAAGAAGAAGAAAGAAGAGGAAGAAAATAGGGGAAGAAGAAAGAAGAGGAAGAAAGAAGAAGAAGAAGAAAAGAAGAAGAAGAAGAAGGAGAAGAAGAGGAAGAAGAAAATGTAGAAGAAGAAGAAGAAGAATGAAGAAGAGGAAAGAATAAGTAGAAAGAAGAAAAAGAAAGAAGAAGATGAAAAAAGAAGAAGCAGAAGAAAAAGAAAAGGAAAGAAGAAGTAGAAGCAAGAAGAAGATAAAAGAAGATGAAGAAGAAGAAGAAAGAAGAAGAAGAAGAAAGAAAAAGAAGAAGAAGAAGAACAAGAAGGAAGAAGAAGAGGAAACAGAAGAAGTAGAAAGAAAGAAGAAGAAGAAGAAAAAGAAAGTAGAAGAAGAAGAAGAAAGAAAGAAGATGAAGAAAGAAGAAGAAGAAAGGAGAAGATGAAGAAGAAGAAGAAGAAAGATGAAGAAGTAAAAGAGGAAGAAGTGGGAAGAAGATGAAGAAGTTGAAGAAGAAAGAAGAATAATAATTTTAATAAAGAAGAAAAAGAAGAAAATGAAGAAGAAGAAAAAGAAGAAAGTAGAACAAAAAAGAAAAGAAGAAGAAAAAAGAGGAAAGAAGAAAAAAGAAAAGAAGAAAGAAGAAGAAGAAAGCGAAAAGAAAGGGAAGAAAAAGAATTAGGAAGAAGGAGAAAAAGAAAAAGAAGATGAAAAAGACGAAAAGGAGATGAGGAAGAAGAAGAAGAAGTTGATGAAAAAGAAGAAGAAGAAGAATATGAAGAAGAAAAAGAACAAGAAGAAGAGAAGTGGCATAAGAAGAAGCAAGAAGAAGAAGAAAGAAAAAGAATAAAGAAAAAGAAGAAGATAGAAGAGGAATAAAGAAAAAGCAGAAAAAAGAAGAAGAAGGGGAAGAAGAAGAAGAAGAAGAAGAATGAAGAAGATAAGGAAAGAAGATGAAGAAAGAAAAATAAGAAGAAAGTAGAAGAAATAGAAAATGAAGAAGAAGAAAAAGAAAAAGAAGTTGAAAGAAGAAGAAGAAAGAAGAAGAAGCAAAAAGAAGAAGAAAGAAGAAGAAGAAAGAAGAAGAAGATGAAGAAGAAGAAGAAGAATAAGAAGAAGAAGAAGAAGAAGAAGAAAAAGATGGAGAAGAAGATGATAAAGAGGAAGTAGAAGAAGAAGAATAAGAAGAAGAATGATAAGAAAAAGAAAAAGAAGAAGAATAATAATAATAATAAGAAGAGAAGAAGAAGAAGATGATGATGATGATGATGATGATGATGATGATGAAGATATGGAAGAAGAGGAAGAAGATGATGAAGTAGAAGAAGAAGAAGAAAGAGGAGGAGAAGAAGAAGAGGAAGAAGAATAAGAAAAAGAAGAAAAAGAAGAGAAAGAAGAAGAAGAAGAAGAAGAAGAAGCAGAAGAAGAAGTAGAAGAAGGAAAAGAAGTAGAAGAAGAAGAAGTAAAAGAAAAACAAGTAAAAGAAGAAGAAGAAGAAGAAGAAGAAGAATAAGAAGAAGAAGAAGATGAATCAAAAGGAGAAGAAGAAGAAGAAGAAGAGGAAAAAGAAGAAAGTTGAAGAAGAAGAATCAAGATAAAAAAAGAAGAAGAAGAAGAGGGAAAACAAAATGAAGAAGAGGGAGAAGCAGAAAAAGAAAAATGAAGAATAAGAAGAAGAAGAAGGAAAAGAAGAAGAAGAAGAAGGAGAAGAAGAAGAAGAAGAAAAAGAAACAAGAAGAAAAAGGAGAAGAAAAAAGAAGATGAAGAAGAAGAAAGAAAACGAAAGAAGAAAAAAGAAGAAGAAGAAAGAACAAAGAAGAAGAAAAAAGGGGAAAGAAGAAAGAGAAGAAGAAGAAAAAGCAGAAGAAGTAGAACTAAAAGAGGAAGAAAAGGACATAGATTAACAAGGAGAAAAGTGAAAGAAGAAGAAGAAGAAGAAGAAGAGGAAAAAGAATAAGAAGTGGAATAATATGAAGAATAAGAAGAAGAAAAAGAAAAAGAGCAAAAAGAAACAAAAGAAGAAGTACAAAAATAGAAGAAGGAAGAAGTTGTAGTATTCGAAGAAGAACAAGAATGAAGAAGAAGAATAAGAAGAAGAAGAAAGAAGATGAAAGAATTAGCAGAAGAAGAATAATAAAGAAGAAGAAAGAAGAAGAAAGAAGAAGAAGAAGAAACAAGAAGAACAACGAGGTAGAAAAATTCAAAGAAGAAGAAGAAGAAAGAAGAATAAAGAAGAAGAAGAAGAAGAAGAAGAAGAACGACAAAGAAGATGAAATAAGAAGAAGAATAAAGAAAAAGAGGAAAGAAGAAGAAATAAAAAGAAGAAAGATGAAAACATCAAAGAAGAAATAGAAAAAAAGAAGTAGAGGTAAAAGAAAAAGAAGAAGAAGAATTTAGAAAAAGAATAAGATGAAAGAAGAAGATAGAATGAAAAGAAGAGAGAAGAAGTTGGAAGAAATAGAATAAAGAAGATGAAGAAGAAAAAGGAAAAGAAAAAGAAGATGAAAGAAAAGAAGAAGAATGAAGAATGCAGAAGAAGAAGAATGAGGATGAAGAAAGAAGAAGAAGAATAATAATAATAAGAAGAAGAAGATGAAGAAGAAGGAGAAGTAGAAGAAGTGGAAAAAGAAGAAAGTTGAAGAAGAAGAATTGAGATGAAGAAAGAAGAAGAAGAAGAAGAAAAACAAAATGAAGAAGAAGATGAAGAAGAAAAAGAAGAATAAAAAGAAGAAGATGATGGAAAAGAAGAAAAAGAAGAAGAAGAAGAAAATGGAAGATGAAAAAGACGATGAAGAAGACAAGAAGAAGAAGAAGAAGAAGAAGAAGGAAAAGGAGAAGAAGAAGAAGAAGAAGAAGAAGAATATGAATTAGAAGAAGAAGAAAGACGAAAGAAAAAGGAGAACATGAAGAAGAAGAAGAAGAAGAAGAAAGAAGACAAAGAAAGAAGAAGAAGAAAGAAGAAGAAGGAGAAAGAAGAAGAAGCAAGAAGAAGAAGAAAGAGGAAGAAGAAGAAAGAAGAAGAAGAAGAAGAATAAGAAAGAAGAAGAAGAAGAAGAAGAAAGAAGAAACAAAAGCAGAATAAGTAGAGAGAGAAAGAAGAAGTGGAAATAGAAAGAAGAAAAAGAAGAAGAAGAAGAAGAAGAAAGAAGATGAAGAAACAAGAAGAAGAACGAAGAAGTTGAAGAAGAAGGAGAAGAACAAAGAAGAAGAAGAAGAAGAAGAAGAAAGAAAACGAAAGAAGAAAAAAGAAGAAGAAAGAAGAAAGAAGAAGAAAAAAGGGGAAAGAAGAAAGAGAAGAAGAAGAAGAAGCAGAAGAATCAGAAGAAAAAGATGAAGAAATAGACGAAGATGAGCAAGAAAGATAAAAGGAGAAAGAAGAAGAAGAAGAACAAGAGGAAAAAGAATAAGAAGTGGAATAATATGAAGAACAAGAAGAAGAATAAGAAAAAGAACAAAAAGAAATAGAAGAAGTAAAAAATAGAAGAAGAAGAATAAAGAAGTTGTAGTAGTTGAAGAAGAATAAGAACGAAGAAGAAGAAGAAGAAGAAGAAAGAAAATGAAAGAATTGCAAGAAGAAGAAGAAAGAAGAAGAAGAAGAAGAAAGAAGAACAACAAAGTAGAAAAATTCAATGAAGAAGAAGAAGAAAGAAGAACGAAGAAGAAGAAGAAGGAGAAGAATGACGAAGAAAAAGAAACAAGAAAAAGAAAGAAAGAAAAATAGGAAAGAAGAAGAAGAAATAAAAAACAGAAAGATGAAAACATCAAAGAAGAAATAAAAAAAAAGTAGGAGTGGAAGAAAAAGAAGAAGACTAAGAAGAAGAAGAATTTAGATGAAGAAGATGAAAGAATTAGATAGAAGGAAAACAAGAGAGAAGAAGTTGGAAGAAATAGGATAAAGAAGAAGAAGAAGAAAAAGGAAAAGAAAAAGAAGAAGAATGAAGAATGCAGAAGAAGAATGAGAATTTTGAAAGAAGAAGAAGAATAATAATAAAAATAATGATAATAATAATAATAATAATAATAATAAGAAGGAGAAGAAGAAGAAGAGGAAAAAGAAGAAAGTTGAAGAAGAAGAATCAAGATGAAGAAAGAAAGAAGAAAAAGAAGAAGAGGAAAAATAAAATGAAGAAAAAGAAGAAGTAGAAAAAGAAAAAGGAAGAAAAGAAGAAGGACAAGAAGGAAAAGAAGAAAAAGAAGAAGAAGAAGAAGAAGAAGGAAGATGAAAGAGAAGATGAAGAAGACGAAAAGTAGAAGAAGAAGAAGAAGAAGATGATGAAAAGAAGAAGAAAAAGAAGAATATGAAGTAGAAGAAGAAAGAAGAAAGAAACAGGAGAAGATGAAGGAGAAGAAGAAGAAGAAGAAGAAGCATAAGAAGAAAAAGAAGAAGTAGAAAGAAAAAGGAAGAAGAAGAAGAAGAAGAAGAAAGAAGAGGAAGAGAGAAGAAGCAGAAGAAAGAATAAGAATAAGAAGAAGAAGAAGAAGAAGAAGAAGAAAATGTAGAAGAACAGGAATGAAGAAGAAGAGGAATGAAGAAGAAGAGGAAAGAAGATGAAGAAAGAAAAAAAAGAAGAAAGAAGAAGATAAGAAGAAGAAAGAAGAAGAAGAAAGAAGAAAAAGTAGAAGAACAAGAAGATGCAGAAAAAGAAAAAGAAGTTGAAAGAAGAAGAAGAAAGAAGAAGAAGAAGAAGAAGAAGAAGAAGAGGAAAAAGAAGTAAGTTAGAGAAGAAGAAGAATCAAGCTGAAGAAAGAAGAAGAAGAAGAAGAGGAAGAAGAATGAAGAAGAAGAAGAAGAAGAAGAAAGCAGAAGAAAGAAGAAGATAGAAGAAGAAAGAACAAGAAGAAAGAAGAAGTAGAATAAGAAGAAGAAGAAGAAAAAGAAAAAGAAGTTGAAAGAAAAATAGGAAGAAAGAAGAAGCAAGAAGAAGAAAGAAGAAGAAGAAGAAGAAGAAGAAGAAGAGCAAGAGAAACAAGAGGAAGAGGAAGAAGAAGAGGAACAAGAAGAAGTGGAAAAAGTAGAAGAAGAAGAAGAAGAAAAAGAAGTAAAAAAAGAAGAAGAATAAGAAGAAGAAGAAGAAGAAGAAGAAAAAGAAGAAGAAGAAGAAGAGGAAGAAGAGGAAGAAGAAGAAGAACAAGAAGAAGAAGAAGAAAAAGAAGAAGTTGAAGAAGAAGAAGAAGAAGAACTAGATGGAGAAGAAGAAGAAGAAAGTAGAAGAAGAAGAATGAAGATGAAGAGGAAGAAGAAGAAGAAGAAGAGAAAGAAAAAGGGGAAGACGAAGAGGAGAAAAGAAGAAGAAGAAGAAAAGGAAGTGCAAGAGGAAGAAGAATGAAAAATAAGGAGAAGAAGTGGAAGAAGAAGAAGAAAGATGAAGAATAAAAAAGAAAATGAAGAAGAAGAAGAAGAAATGTAAAAGAAGACAAATGAAGAAGAAGAAGAAGGAAGAAGTAGAAGAAACTTGAACAAGAAAGAAGAGGAAGAAAAAGAAGAAGAAGAACAGACAAGAAGAAAGAGAAGAAGAAGAAGATGAACAGAAAAAAATGAAGAATCATAAAGAAGAAGAGAATGTGAAAAGTAGTAAGAAGTTGTAGTAGTAGAAGAAGAAGAAGAAGAAGAAGAATGAAGTAGAAGAAGAAAGAAGAAGAAGAAAGAAGAAGAAGAAGAAGAAAGAAGAAGAAGAAAGAAAAACAAGAAAGAAGAAGAAGAAAAATAGGAGTAAGAAAGAGAGAAAGGAGATGAAAGAAGAAGAATGAAGAAGCAGAAGCAAGAAGAAGAAGAAAGGAGTGAAGAAGAAGAAAGAAGAAGAAGAAGGAGAAGAAGGAGAAGAAGAAAAAGAAATAGAAGAAGAAGAAGAAGAAGAAGAAGAAACTAGAAGAAAAAAAGTGAAGATGAAAGTAGAAGAAGAAGAAGATGAAGAAGAAAGAAGAAAAAAAAAGTAGAAGAGGAAAAAGAAGAAAAAGAAAGAAGAAGAAAATGAAGAATAAAGAAGAAGAAGATTGAAGAAGACGAAAAAGAAGGAAGAAGAGGAAAAAGAGAAAGAAAGAAGAAGTAGAAGAAAAATAAAGAAGAAGAAGAAGAAGAAGAAGAGGCAAAAGAAGAAGAAAGAAGAAGAAGGAGAAAGAAAAAGAAAAAAGAAGAAGAAAGAAGAGGAAGAAAGAAGAAGCAGAAAGAAGAAGAAAAAGAAGAAGAAGAAGAGGAAGAAAATGAAGAAGAAGTATGAAGAAGAAGAGGATAGACAAAAGAAGTAGGAGAAGAAGAAGAAGAAGAAGAAGAGGCAGAAGAAGAAGAAAGAAAGAGAAGGAAAAAGAAAAAGAAAGAAGAAGACGATGAAAGAAGAGGAAGAAAGAAGAAACAGAAGAAAGAAGAAAAAGAAGTAGAAGAAAATGAAGAAGAAACAGTATGAAGAAGAAGAGGAAAGAAGATTAAGAAAGAAAATGAAGAAGAAAGAAGATGAAAGAAGAAGAAGAAAGAAGAAGTAGAAGAAGAAGAAGAAAAAGAAAAGAAAAAGAAATTAAAATAAGAAGACGAAGAAAGAAGAAGTAAGAAGAAGAAGAAAGAAGAAAAAGAAAGAAGAAGAAGAAGAAGAAGAAGAAGAATAAGAAAAAGAAGAAGAAGAAGAAGAAGATGATGATGATGATGAAGATGAAGGATAACGAGAAGGAGAAGAGGATATGGAAGAAGTGGAAGAAGATGATGAAGAAGAGGAAGAAGAAGAACGAAGAGGAGAAGAAGAAAAAGAAGCAGAAGAAAAGGAAGAAGAACAAGAAGAAGAAGTAGAAGAAGGAGAAGAAGAAATAGAAGAAGAAGAAGCAGAAGTAGAAGGAGAAGAAGAAAAAGAAAAACAAGAAGAAGAAGAAAAAGATGAAGAAGAAGGAGAAGAAGAAGAAGAAGAAGAAGAAGAAAGAAGATGAAAAAAGAAGATGAAGAAAGAAGAAGACAAAGAAGAAGAAGAAGAAAGAAGTAGAAGAAGAAGATGAAGAAGAAGAAGAGGAAGCAAAAAAAGAAGAAGAAGAGGAAGAAAATGAATTAGACGAAGAAGAAGAAGAAGAAGAAGAATTAGAAGAAGAAAATAGAAGAAGAATAAATAAAATGAAGAATGAAGAAGAAGAAGAAGAACAAAGAAGTAGAGGAAGAATGAAAAAGAAAAAAAGAAGATGAAAAGAGAAAGAAGAAAGGAGGAGACGTAGAAGACGAGGAAGAAGATGAAGAAGAGGAACAATTAGAACAAGAAGAAGAAAAGGAAAAGGAAGAAAAAAAGACTGATGAGGAAGAAGAAGAAGAAGAAAATGAAGAAGGAGAAAAAGAAGGAGAAGAAAAAGAGGCAGAAGAAGAAGAAGAAGTAGAAAAAGAAGGAGAAGTGAAAGAAGAATAAGAAAGAAGAAGAAGAGAAAAGGAGAAGGAGAAGGAGAAGAAGAAGAAGAAAAAAATGAAGAAGATGAAAGAAAAAGAAGAAAAAAGAAGTAGAAGCAAGAAGAAGAAAGAAAACGAAGAAGAAGAAAGAAGAAGAAAAAGAATAAGAAGAATAAAAAAAGAAGAACAAGAAGAAGAAGGAAGGAAAAGAAAAAAGAGAAGAAGAAGAAAGAAGAAGAATAAGAAAGAAGATGAAAAAGAAAGAAGAAGAAAGAGAAAATGGAGAAATAAGAAGAAGAAAAAAAGAAGAAGAAAGAAGAAGAAGATGAAGAAGAAAGAAGAAGAAGAAGAAGAAGAAGAAGAAAAACAAAGAAGAAGAAGAAGAAAAACAAAGAAGAAGAAGAAGAAGAAGAAAGAAGAAGAAGAAGAAGAAGAAGAAAAACAAAGTAGAAGAAGAAGAAGAAGAAGAATGACAGAGAAGAAGAAATAAGAAGAAGAAGAAAGAAAAAGAGGAAAGAAGAAGAAGAAATAAAAAAACAGAAAGATGAAAACATCAAAGAAGAAATAAAAAAAAAGAAGTAGGGGTGGAAGAAAAAGAAGAAGAATAAGAAGAAGAAGAATAAGATGAAAGAAGATAGAAGGAAAAGAAGAGAGAAGAAGTTGGAAGAAATAGAGTAAAGAAGAAGAAGAAGAAAAAGGAAAAGAAAAAGAAGATGAAAGAAAAGAAGAAGAATGAAGAATGCAGAAGAAGAAGAATGAGGATGAAGAAAGAAGAAGAAGAAGAATAATAATAAGAAGGAGAAGATGAAGAAGAAGGAGAAGTAGAAGAGTGGAAAAAGAAGAAAGTTGAAGAAGAAGAATCGAGATGAAGAAAGAACAAGAAGAAGAAGAAAAACAAAATGAAGAAGAAGAAGGAGAAGAAAAAGAAAAAAAGAAGAATAAGAAGAAGAAGAAGATGGAAGATGAAAAAGAAGATGAAGAAGACAAGAAGAAGAAGAAGAAGAAGAAGAAGAAGAAGGAAAAGGAGAAGAAGAGAAGAAGAGAAGAAGAATATGAAGTAGTAGAAGAAGAAAGACGAAAGAAAAAGGAGAACATGAAGAAGAAGAAGATGAAGAAGACAGAAGAAGAAGAAGAAAGAAGACAAAGAAAGAAGAAGAAGAAAGAAGAAGAAGGAGAAAGAAGAAGAAGCAAAGAAGAAGAAGAAAGAGGAAGAAAAAGGATTAGAAGAAGAAAATGGAAAAGAAGAAAAAGAAGAAGAAGAAGAAGATGGAAGATGAAAAGGAAGATGAAGAAGACAAGAAGAAGAAGAAGAAGGAAAAGGAGAAGGAGAGGAAGAAGAAGAATATGAAGTAGAAGAAGAAGAAAGACGAAAGAAAAAGGAGACATGAAGAAGAAGAAGATGATGAAGAAGAAAGAAGAAGGAGAAGATAAGAAGAAGAAAAAAGACAAAGAAAGAAGAAGAAGAAAGAAGAAGAAGGAGAAAGAAGAAGAAGCAAGAAGAAGAAGAAAGAGGAAGAAGAAGGAAGAAGAAGAAGAAGAAGAGAAGAAGAAAGAAGAAGAAGCAAGAAGAAGAAGAAAGAGGAAGAAGAAGAGAAGAAGAAGAAGGAGAAAGAAGAAGAAGCAAGAAGAAGAAGAAGAAAGAGGAAGAAGAAGGAAGAAGAAGAAGAAGATGATGAAGAAGGAAGAAGAAGAAGAAGAAAGAAGACAAAGAAAGAAGAAGAAAGAAGAAGAAAAACAAAGAAGAAGAAGAAGAAGAAGAAGAAAGAAGAAGAAGAAGAAGAAGAAAAACAAAGAAGAAGAAGAAGAAGAAGAAGAAAGAAGAATGAAGAAGAAGAAGAAGAAGAATGACAGAGAAGAAGAAATAAGAAGAAGAAGTAAGAAAAAGAGGAAAGAAGAAGAAGAAATAAACAAACAGAAAGATGAAAACATCAAAGAAGAAATTAAGAAAAAAAGTAGGGGTGGAAGAAAAAGAAGAAGAATAAGAAGATGAAGAATAAGATGAAAGAAGATAGATGGAAAAGAAGAGAGAAGAAGTTGGAAGAAATAGAATAAAGAAGAAGAAGAAGAAAAAAGGAAAAGAAAAAGATGATGAAAGAAAAGAAGAAGAATGAAGAATGCAGAAGAAGAAGAATGAGGATAAAGAAAGAAGAAGAAGAAGAATAATAATAAGAAGGAGAAGATGAAGAAGAAGGAGAAGTAGAAGGAGTGGAAAAAGAAGAAAGTTGAAGAAGAAGAATCGAGATGAAGAAAGAACAAGAAGAAGAAGAAAAACAAAATGAAGAAGAAGAAGGAGAAGAAAAAGAAAAAAAGAAGAATAAGAAGAAGAAGAAGATGGAAAAGAAGAAAAAGAAGAAGAAGAAGTTGGAAGATGAAAAAGAAGATGAAGAAGACAAAAAGAAGAAGAAGAATAAGGAAAAGGAGAAGAAGAAGAAGAAGAAGAAGTAGTAGAAGAAGAAAGACGAAAGAAAAAGGAGAACATGAAGAAGAAGAAGATGAAGAAGACAGAAGAAGAAGAAGAAAGAAGACAAAGAAAGAAGAAGAAGAAAGAAGAAGAAGGAGAAAAAAGAAGAAGCAAGAAGAAGAAGAAAGAGGAAGAAAAAGGATTAGAAGAAGAAGAAAATGGAAAAAGAAGAAAAGAAGAAGAGAAGAAGATGGAAGATGAAAAGGAAGATGAAGAAGACAAGAAGAAGAAGAAGAAGAAGAAGGAAAAGGAGAAGGAGAGGAAGAAGAAGAATATGAAGTAGAAGAAGAAGAAAGACGAAAGAAAAAGGAGAACATGAAGAAGAAGAAGATGATGAAGAAGAAAGAAGAAGAAGAAGAAAGAGAACAAAGAAGACAAAGAAAGAAGAAGAAGAAAGAAGAAGGAGAAAGAAGAAGAACCAAGAAAAAGAAGAAAGAGGAAGAAGAAGGAAGAAGAAGAAGAAGAAGAAGAAGAAAGAAGAAGAAGAAGAAGAAGGAAGAGAAACAAAAGCAAAATAAGTAGAGAGAGAGAAAGAAGAAGAAGAGGAAATAGAAAGAAAAAGAAGAAGAAGAAGAAGAAGAAAGAAGATGAAGAAACAAGAAGAATAAAGGAGAAGATGAAGGAGAAGAAGAAGATAGAAGAAGAAGAAGGGAAGAAGAAGAGCGAAGAAGAAGAAGAAGAAAAAAAAGAAAGAAGAAGGAGAAGAACAAAAAGGAGAAGAAGAAGAAGAAAGAAAACGAAAGAAGAAAAAAGGAGAAGAAAGAAGAAGAAAAAAGGTGAAAGAAGAAAGAAGAAGAAAAAAGGGGAAAGAAGAAAGAGAAGAAGAAGAAGAAGCAGAAGAATCAGAAGAAAAAAATGAAGAAATAGACGAAGATGAGCAAGAAGGAAAAAAGGAGAAAGAAGAAGAAGAAGAAGAAGAAGAAGAGGAAAAAGAATACGAAGTGGAATAATATGAAGAACAAGAAGAAGAATAAGAAAAAGAACAAAAAGAAACAGAAGAAGAAGAAGTAAAAAAAATAGAAGAAGAAGAATAAAGAAGTTTTAGCAGTTGAAGAAGAACAAGAACGAAGAAGAAGAAAGAAGATGAAAGAATTACAAGAAGAGGAAGAATAAAGAAGAAGAACGAAGAAGAAGAAAGAAGAAGAAGAGAAACAAGAAGAACAACAAAGTAAAAAAATTCAAAGAAGAATAAGAAAGAAGAACGAAAATGAAGAAGTAGAAGAATGACGAAGAAAAAGAAATAAGAAGAAAGAAAGAAAAATAGGAAAGTAGAAGAAGAAATAAAAAACAGAAAGATGAAAACATCCAAGAAGAAATAAAAAAAAGTAGGGGTGGAAGAAAAAAGAAGAAGACTAAGAAGAAGAAGAATTTAGAAGAGGAAGAATTTAGAAGAAGAAGATGAAAGAAGTAGATAGAAGGAAAACAAAATAGAAGAAGTTGGAAGAAATTGGATAAGAAGAAGAAGAAGAAAAAGAAAAAGAAAAAGAAGATGAAAGAAAAGAAGAATGAAGAATACAGAAGAAGAAGAATGAGGATGAAAAAAGAAGAAGAAGAAGAAGAAGAAGAAGAATAAGAAGAAGAAGAAGAACAAGGAGAAGAAGAAGAAGAGGAAAAAGAAGAAAGTTGAAGAAGAAGAATCAAGATGAAGAAAGAAAGAAGAAGAAGAAGAAGTGGAAAAACAAAATGAAGAAGAAGAAGAAGTAGAAAAAGAAAAAGGAAGAATCAGAAGAACGAGAAGAAGGAAAAGAAGAAAAAGAAGAAGAAGAAGAAGAAGAAGAAGGAAGATGAAAGAGAAGACAAAGAAGACGAAAAGTAGAAGAAGAAGAAGAAGGAAAAGAAGAAGAAGAAGAAGAAGATGAAAAGAAGAAGAAAAAGAAGAAGAAAAAGAAGAATATGAAATGTAGTAGAAGAAGAAAGATGAAAGAAACAGGAGAAGATGAAGAGAAGAAGAAGAAGAAGTAGAAGAAGCAGAAGAAGAAAAAGAAGAAGCAGAAAGAAGAAGGAAGAAGAAGAAGAAGAAGAAAGAAGAGGAAGAGAGAAGAAGCAGATGAAAGAATAAGAAGAAGAAGAAGAAGAAGAAGAAAATGTAGAAGAAGAGGAATGAAGAAGAAGAGGAAAGAAGATGAAAAAAGAAAAAGAAGAAGAAAGAAGAAGAAAGAACAAGAATAAAGAAGAAGTAGAAGAAGTAGAAGATGAAAAAGAAAAAGAAGTTGAAAGAAGAAGAAGAAGAAGAAGAAGACGAAGAGGAAAAAGAAGAAAGTTAAAGAAGAAGAAGAATTAAGATGAAGAAAGAAGAAGAAGAAGAAGAAGAAGAAGAGGTAGAAGAATGAAGAAGAAGAAGAAGAAGAAGAAAGCAGAAGAAAGAAGAAGATAGAAGAAGAAAGAAGAAGAAGAAAGAAGAAGTAGAAGAGAAGAAAAAGAAGAAAAAGAAAAAGAAGTTGAAAGAAAAATAGGAAGAAAGAAGAAGAAGCAAGAAAAAGAAAGAAGAAGAAGAAGAAGAAGAAGAAGAGCAAGAGAAACAAGAGGAAGAGGAAGAAGAAGAAGAACAAGAAGAAGCGGAAGAAGAAGAAGAAGAAGAAGAAGAAAAAGAAGTAAAAAAAGAAGAAGAATAAGAAGAAGAAGAAGAAAAAGAAAGTGAAGAAGAAGAAGAAGAAGGAAGAAAAAAAAGAAGATGAAAAAGACGAAAGGAGGAAGAAGAAGAAGGATTCGATGTTGGAAAATAAGAAGAAGAAAGGCGAAAGAAGCAGGAGAAGAAGAAGAAGAAGAAGAAAAAGAAGAAGAAGAAGAGATGAAGAAGAGGAAGAAGAAGAAGAACAAGAAGAAGAAGAAGAAAAAGAAGAAGTTGAAGAAGAAGAAGAAGAAGAACTAGAAGGAGAAGAAGAAGAAGAAAGTAGAAGAAGAAGAATGAAGATGAAGAGGAAGAAGAAGAAGAAGAAGAAGAGAAAGAAAAAGGAGAAAACGAAGAGGAGAAAAGAAGAAGTAGAAGAAAAGGAAGTGCAAGAAGAAGAATAATGAAAAATAAGGAGAAGTAGTGGAAGAAGAAGAAGAAAGATGAATAAAAAAGAAAATGAAGAAGAAGAAGAAGAAATGTAAAAGAAGACAAATGAAGAAGAAGAAGGAAGAAGTAGAAGAAACTTGAACAAGAAAGAAGAGGAAGAAAAAAAAGAAGAAGAACAGACAAGAAGAAAGAGAAGAAGAAGAAGTACAGAAAAAAATGAAGAAGCATAAAAAAAGAAGAAGAAGGTGAAAAGTAGTAAGAAGTTGTAGTAGTAGAAGAAGAAGAAGAAGAAGAAGAAGAAGAATGAAGTAGAAGAAGAAAGAAGAAGAAGAAAGAAGAAGAAGAAGAAGAAAGAAGAAGAAGAAAGAAAAATAAGAAAGAAGAAGAAGAAAAATAGGAGTAAGAAAGAGAGAAAGGAGATGAAAGAAGAAGAATGAAGAAGCAGAAGCAAGAAGAAGAAGAAAGGAGTGAAGAAGAAGAAAGAAGAAGAAGAAGGAGAAGAAGGAGAAGAAGAAAAAGAAATAGAAGAAGAAGAAGAAGAAGAAACTAGAAGAAAAAAAAGTGAAGATGAAAGTAGAAGAAGAAGAAGATGAAGAAGAAAGAAGAAAAAAGTAGAAGAGGAAAAAGAAGAAAAAGAAAGAAGAAGAAAATGAAGAATAAAGAAGAAGAAGATAGAAGAAGAAGAAAAAGAAGGAAGAAGAGGAAAAGAGAAAGAAAGAAGAAGTAGAAGAAAAATAAAGAAGAAGAAGAAGAAGAAGAGGCAAAAGAAGAAGAAAGAAGAAGAAGGAGAAAGAAAAAGAAAAAAGAAGAAGAAAGAAGAGGAAGAAGGAAGAAGCAGAAAGAAGAAGAAGAAGAAGAAGAAGAAGAAGAAGAAGAAGAAGAAGAAGAAGAAAATGAAGAAGAAGTATGAAGAAGAAGAGGAAAGACAAAAGAAGCAGGAGAAGAAGAAGAAGTAGAAGAAAAAGAAGAAGAAGAAGAAGAAGAAGAGGGCAGAAGAAGAAGAAAGAAAGAGAAGGAAAAAGAAAAAGAAAGAAGAAGACGAAGAAAGAAGAGGAAGAAAGAAGAAATAGAAGAAAGCAGAAGAAGAAGTAGAAAAAAATGAAGAAGAAACAGTATGAAGAAGAAGAGGAAAGAAGATTAAGAAAGAAAATGAAGAAGAAAGAAGATGAAAGAAGAAGAAGATAGAAGAAGTAGTAGAAGAAGAAGAAAAAGAAAAGAAAAAGAAATTAAAATAAGAAGATGAAGAAAGAAGAAGAAGCAAGAAGAAGAAGCAAGAAGAAGAAGAAAGAAGAAGAAGAAGAAGAATAAGAAAAAGAAGAAGAAGAAGATGATGATGATGATGAAGATGAAGATGAAGAATAACAAGAAGGAGAAGAGGATATGGAAGAAGAGGAAGAAGATGATGAAGAAGAGGAAGAAGAAGAAAGAGGATGAGGAGAAGAAGAAAAAGAAGCAAAAGAAAAGGAAGAAGAACAAGAAGAAGAAGTAGAAGAAGGAGAAGAAGAAGTAGAAGAAGAAGAAGCAGAAGTAGAAGGAGAAGAAGAAAAAGAAAAACAAGAAGAAGAAGAAAAAGATGAAGAAGAAGGAGAAGAAGAAGAAGAAGAAGATGAATAAATAGAAAGAAGAAGAAGAAGAAGAAGAAAGAAGATGAAAAAAGAAGATGAAGAAAGAAGAAGACAAAGAAGAAGATGAAGAAAGAAGTAGAAGAGAAGATGAAGAAGAAGAAGAGGAAGCAAAAAAAGAAGAAGAAGAGGAAGAAAATGAATTAGAAGAAGAAGAAGAAGAAGAAGAAGAATTAGAAGAAGAAAATAGAAGAAGAATAAATAAAATGAAGAATGAAGAAGAAGAAGAAGAACAAAGAAGTAGAGGAAGAATGAAAAAGAAAAAAAGAAGATGAAAAGAGAAAGAAGAAAGGAGGAGAAGTAGAAGACGAGGAAGAAGATGAAAAAGAGGAACAATTAGAACAAGAAGAAGAAAAGGAAAAGGAAGAAAAAAAGACTGATGAGGAAGAAGAAGAAGAAGAAAATGAAGAAGGAGAAAAAGAAGGAGAAGAAAAAGAGGCAGAAGAAGAAGAGGAAGTAGAAAAAGAAGGAGAAGTGAAAGAAGAATAAGAAAGAAGAAGAAGAGAAAAGGAGAAGGAGAAGGAGAAGAAGAAGAAGAAAAAATGAAGAAGATGAAAGAAAAAGAAGAAAAAAGAAGTAGAAGCAAGAAGAAGAAAGAAAACAAAGAAGAAGAAAGAAGAAGAAGAAAAAGAATAAGAAGAATAAAAAAAGAAGAACAAGAAGAAGATGGAAGGAAAAGAAAAAAGAGAAGAAGAAGAAAGAAGAAGAATAAGAAAGAAGATGAAAAAGAAAGAAGAAGAAAGAGAAAATGGAGAAAGAAGAAGAAGAAAAGAAGAAGAAGAAAGAAGAAGAAGATGAAGAAGAAAGAAGAAGAAGAAGAAGAAAAAATAAGAAGAAGAAGAAGAAGAAGAAAGAAGAAGAAGAAGAAGAAAGAAGAATGAAGAAGAAGAAGAAGAAGAAGAAGAATGACAGAGAAGAAGAAATAAGAAGAAGAAAGAAAGAAAAAGAGGAAAGAAGAAGAAGAAATAAAAAAAACAGAAAGATGAAAACATCAAAGAAGAAATAAAAAAAAAGAAGTAGGGGTGGTAGAAAAAGAAGAAGAATAAGAAGAAGAAGAATAAGATGAAAGAAGATAGAAGGAAAAGAAGAGAGAAG
>JAIUJO010000371.1:15000-205000 GCA_023846275.1 Vanilla planifolia
GATGTATTGTATCACTATTAGATGTAACATCTTAATTTAGAATTAGAGCAAACTAATGAACTATACCCCTTTTTGATCATTTTTGTTTTGTTGCTCCTCAATACCTCATCTAATGAAATTAATATTTCTCACAACAAAAATTGAATAAGCTTGCAAAACATATTGGACTCTTTCACTACATCGACAATAGTTAAATTAGATCAAACTTAAAACTAAAATTAAATTGAATTAAACAATTAAATATAAATTTTGCTTAATGTAATAAATTTTAATTATAAAAATAACTCCTGTATTCTCATGTCTTGCTCTCCTCATATTACTAAGCCTAAATATATTATGCCAAAATATGCCTTAACAATAGTCTTGACTCTAATATCAAACCTATTGGATAGGATTTTTAACCAATTATTTTCTATCGCCTTTAAGTGCAACTGAATGCAATGATCCATCCTATTTTCAAAAATTGTAATCATTAATGCTGGAGAAAAGTCATACAACTCAAAGATATTTGGAACGACAATAAAAATATAAAAATCATAAAAGTCAAATATATGCATCTAGACACTAAAAACCATAAAAAATTATCTATTATAGTCCAATCTCAATCAATATGATGAACTTACTGTCATTAATCGAAGTAAAAACTCAACTACTCTAAAACATACATGAAAGAAGAAATTATTCTAATAAGTGTGTTAGTTATAATAATTTTATGTCTATCTCTACAATTAATAATAACAACATAAAAATGCAAAAAAGTTAAGGGGAATTGAGCTAGGAAACTAAATAATGATAACATTAGTCGTTCGATGAAATGTACAAATAAGGAGTTATATACACCAATCTTTAAAAGCAATGTGTAATTATCCATAGACATAAAAGCTGAGAAAATGTGTCTCCATCTACTATGTTAATTTGATACAAGAGTTTATGATACCAATAAGTGGATGATTGTGTCTAACATCAATTTAGTGCTCCTCCCAAGAGATGAAAATAACAAGGTCTTGCATTCTTATCATTTCATATTGCATAGCATTAAGAATGACAATGCCAATGATGTGGGCCAACCTCTTAGGTTTCTAAGGCTTCTTAATATGGACACATATTCTTTAATATGACCCAACACATCATCTTTCTTGATGAGATGAAATGAGAAGCTATTTCCTCAAAAGAGTAAATATACAAATCACACTTATCCATACTTAGAACCACTTAGCACATGATCTAGCACTCATCATATATGGTTAAGAAACAATGTGAAGTGGTTACCACCATGCTAAAGGATTACAAATATTTAACTTATCGATCTCATTTGCTATGGTCCAAGTTCTAAGGTCTAACACAAACATTCATCTTCTAAATTAAGGTCATATTTCGAAACTAATAACAACATAGAACCAATTATATACTTTTGTCTATATAATATTAAGGTTTCTTTAAACTAAAATAAAAAAAGGATTTTTAATATCAAATTAGCTATCTAAGTTATTTGTGGTTTTTAAATCACTAAATCTACTACCAATGATTATACATCACTTAATTAAGGCTACCTAAAGTTTGTTTTGCACCATAATAAGTTGTTTAAGGTTACTATCAATTACATAGATACCTCATGTTTCATTACAAATCCTAAATCAATCTATTAAGATACCCCTATCCATCTTTTTTTATAGTTAGCCCTTGACCTAGCACCATCTTGGATCATTCATAAAACTTCATTTCCTAATTAAGATATCCATTGAGTTTCTATTTGAAGCAAAATAATTGTCCTGTATGCTTAGGTGTAGTATAAAATTTATTACCATAACAACATAGTTTTGGCCTATTATGCTTTACAACCAAACAATAATGGGTACACCTTTCTTAAAGGCTTTCCATTAGCCACACAAATCCCTTAGATCACCATTTATGTTGTCATTTACTGGTCTAAGAGCATAATCAAAGTCACTTATTTTCTTACCCAATAAACCGTATGAAACGAAAGGTTTGTCCAACATTACAAATAGAATGAACTCATCATCAAAGCATTGCATATCTGAAATGCTTCACCTAAAGCCTCTTATCTTCTTCCAAAAATTTTATTAAGAGCTTTACTATCATAACGCAATATTCATAAAATGAATAATGGCTCACCAGTGGTGTGGAACTAAATCCATTTATTGGAACTTTTATTAGCAATTTTTTCGACCAGATCAAAATCTTAAACTGAAGCATAAATTAGGAATACCTTATGCTTATTTATCTTAATTCATAAGTATCATTGTTTTCCATTTTCTTATGCTAAAAAGACCTCCAAAGCATTAGGAATCAATATTTAGATTTTCCTAATCACTACTAATCCATTTAAATCCAAACTGGGAATCGATAATAAGATCTGAACAATATTTATTATTCAAAGTTTATCCATAGTCCTAGCTCTTTCATACACAACCCACTTCCCTTTCCTAGCTAACAATTAGCTTAAGAAAGCTAACTTTTTTAAGGCTCAAAATTGTGTCCTTCCATGCCTTCTAACAAGAAATTTGGGGCCATATTAACCTTAGAAGCTATATATGTTCACTTAAGAGCTTAACTCCATCTCATACATGATGTAACAAAACCACATCTCGAGCTTCACATGCATCTAATAGGTAAGGAAGTACATGGACAAGAGAATTTCATAAGTTTGGCTAACTTTACAAATGTCATTTTGAAGTTTGTGGTCTAGGCTAAGTTTCAATTCGTTAATTTTTTTTTTATGTACTTCTTGAAAACGATTTAGAATTGTAGGAAAATGTCTTAAATATGTTATGGTAGTCTGGTTGAAAGCATATATTCATCATACTTAAGTTGAGATGTCTTATAATAGATTGCAGCATAACAAAATCAAAATTTGAGCATGGGGTTCTATTTCAACATAACATGAAGGCCCACTTCTAACAACTTGTCAATTTTTTGTAAAATCATCTAAATCAATTTTCAAAAAAGCATGATGTCTTAGCAATAATAAAATTATCTATATTAACTAATTCTCTATTGTTAAGGATTTCCACAATATAAATTGAAAAAGCACAAGGAATTAATTTTTACATGTTTTGGATTGAAAAGGCCAACTATTCACTTTAGTTGAATGAACAAGCTTGCTTATTTTAAATTTAAATGAAATCTCTACCATTCATGGGTAATGCTACTAAATCATGCTAGAGTTGTAATGTTACTTTCAAATACTTGATATGCTCAATGATCTTAAGTTTATCATTGATTTAATTATAAACCTATACTATCATGGCTTAGATAAGGAGTTTTGAAAAACTTAAATAAATGATTCCATGTTAAAAGGACTCCTTTTGCATGCTTGTTCACAAAATGAATGAGACATTCATAACAAAAATGCATCCAAACATAATTTTATATAGTCATACTTTAACTAAGTGATACATAATAATAAAAATTTATTTTATAAATTTAACTTTTCAATTTACATATATTCTAACAATGAATCTCTACTTTAGCATGCATGCAATAACAATATCCTATCTTACATCCTTGGAAAAGAATCTATCGAAGAATATCTTGGTGTTGTTAATTTTTTACATTGAGGTTAATCAAAATTCTAACACATGCTTATGACAAATCCTCCTAGTCATAGGCCAAAAATAGAGCTTAACATATTAGGTATACATTTAGAAGTCATATCAAACTTTTTTGAGCATGAGGAACATAATGGACCCGATGGATTATTCACTATTCCTGCAAAACTTCAACTAAAGAATTATGAAATTATCACTTAAGAAAAAAATTTAATGAAAGATATAATTGAACATAGCTTAATTAAATTTCTTTGACCTTCTTTAATTAAGAAGCATATGAAAGTCTCTAACATACAACTTTATCAAATTTGCAATTTATTTTTCTTAGAAATAATTTATATTTACATGTACATTCCTAAGGTTCAACCCATCATGTAATCCAAGTGGGGGACTTCTTTTAGTGCAAAGTTTTCCTCTTTGAAGACTTGGGATCCTTCTTCGTCTTCATGGTAATGGATAGTTTTCTTATTTCTCTTAGCTTCTCTTGATTGGCCTCCTTTCTTTCCCATATGACTAGATTTTTCTAAAAAAACATCTTAATACTTAAATAGTCTCAAATAAACAAGCATGAATATATGGATTGGTTATGGCTTTTAGGATAATTCAGTTAAGCATCTCATTTATAATTCAATTAACCATAATCCATCTCTATAAGACCTAAAGTTTTGATTAGAATATGCTAATTAGATTCCCAAAAATTATTAACTATAATTTAATTGCCACTATCCAAGTTGTTTTTGAAAACTTTTCTTTTAGAGGCTTTGACAAGACAAATTGTGCCAAAAATTAACTTAATCACAAACCTTGATTTATTTCTTTTCTCTATATCATATTAACACCTTCCCATATTGTACTATATGATGATCCAAATCACTTTCTACGACTTCAAAATTTCTTTGATTATAAATGTATGATCAACTATTTTTACATGTTTGATGCACTAAGTGCACATTTCTCATTATAATATGCAACCAATGCTCATTGAGCACCTAAGTCATAAAAAAATATAATATTTTGCTTCCCTTATTATCATACATGTAAAATGTATAGATTCATTCCTATATGATAATTTGATAGTTTTACATGGATTAACAATTTCCTTTAATTCATAATATATCATATTGCATAGTTTTTTTTGGTTCAACCAAACAATAGCAATTGGACACCTTGGTCACCTCAAATACCACTAAGGTTAATGATCAAGACATTAGGGAACAATATGATAGTGATGTTACACTTATACAATCTTACTATACTTTACACTTTAATCCTTATTTTATTTATTAAAAAATCATATCACATTATTTAAAAAAATTTTGTGGTAAAATAGTACAGTTAGGTTCCCTTATTTCTTTCTTTACCAACATATTGCATGATTCTCATGAAAGGCATGAATACCAATAACCTAACATAATTGCCCAAAATGTAAAAGAATTTAACTAGAAAAATGATACTCAAAAACATATAGTAGCTCTCCAAAGAAAAGGTTTAAAACTTCTCTTATTAGGCCCTTCTAGTTTTGAGGTAAAATGATTGTGTAGTTTTCATTTTAATGATTTGCTAAAAAATATTTTAAGATGGAAAACTAAGAAGAACTTAGGTTCAAGCAATATATTCATGCAAGAGTGAACCCAATTTATTTAGAATCGAAAATCCTAGAATCATCATTCAAGAAGTTTTCCCTTAAGCTAAGGACTTTTATAAGATTCTTGCATAAAAGATCTCAACATAAAACAAAAGTATTTTAAAATATTCATAGCTAAAGCAATCATAACTGTGGTGAAGTGGTATGGTACACTTGCAAGTGATGTTTTCAGAATGCCAAACAAAGCATCACATGATCACTTGCAAATTTGTGCTTCACATTGAACTTTCCTAAATGTTAAAATGAACTAGTAAGAGCCTCCTTAGTGATTTCATTCTCTTTGTGAATAATAGATAAATGGGTTTTTATCTTCCCATATAAACCTCTCACTTGTATTCTTATGAAAACTATTGAATCACACTATAAATTGGTCATTCATGACATCCTTAAATTAAACAAGATGGGTGATAGGACTTCATTTCTTTTTTAAAAATTATATTTTTTAAAGCCTATTTAAAGAGTTCTCATGATTATAATACCAATCTGGAAACTTAGGAATATAAAAGGATATTTAGGGGTTATGTCTTTAGAGTTGTCAAGTAAAGTTTAGAATTTGAAAAAACATTACAAACTGAAAAGAAATGCATTGAATTCTATCAAATACTACATCTTAAAAAGCTACAAAATTAATTATTATAAGTAGTTCCAAAATAAGACATCACATTTTCACCAATGATCTAACATGTAGTCAGCTGCTGAGCCATGTGATCAATTTGATGTTGGAGGAGAGGCACTTGACACCTCGTGTCTAGTTTTGTGTTGACTTGGACTAAAGCAAAGGAGTGTTAGGTTTTGTGTCAAGCACATTAATCGATTAGGTTTGTGCATGTTGATGGGTTAGGATGGATTGTGTAAATGATTACTGATG
Source organism: Vanilla planifolia (assembly GCA_023846275.1). Lineage (NCBI taxonomy): Eukaryota > Viridiplantae > Streptophyta > Magnoliopsida > Asparagales > Orchidaceae > Vanilla > Vanilla planifolia. The sequence goes on from JAIUJO010000371.1 coordinate 21,083, forward strand.
GTCGCAATAATTTTAGTGGAGAGGAAAACAAAGGAGTGTTAAGTTTTGTGTCAAGCACATTAATCGATTAGGTTTGTGTTAGGTTTTGCGTCAAGCACATTAATCGATTAGGTTTGTCCATGTTGATGGGTTAGGATGGATTGTGTAAATGATTATTGATGGTCGCAATAATTTTAGTGGAGAGGAAAACAACCAAAAATTTTATTTTAAGCCTTCTTGAAGTCATTTTCTTCCAAACAAGAGTGTATTGCAATTGACACTAACTACAGTAATTATCATGGAGATTAATTTTAAGTAGAGTCCATCTTGGAATTACTGCTTGTCCAAATAGGATTATTATGATCCCTAGTGGAAGCATTATACATTTTATGGGTAGCTATTGTATGATCCATCCTAAACGAGAAAGAGATCAATTTTGTGGATGAAGTGCAAAATCTTTAATGCTGCCTTAAAACTTGAGTTTAGGTTGTCAAGCTCCTCCTTAGTAATAAATGTATTGCCAAAGGCAAGATGGACTCACCAACATATGAAACATCTTTGTTGTCCTTGATCTAATATCAAAGCTATTTGATCAATTAAGATTCACTCCACTTGATATCTTAACCCACGAGATAGAGCTAATTGTAATAGTGAGATTGGTTTAGTTGGTAAAATTGGTGAAGTTTTAAAGGCACAGTAAATAATGGACGGGATTCTCTAAAATGTAAAAGATCTTGAATATTAAAGGTAGTACTTATTTCATAATGTTTGAGTAAATCCAAATCTTACAATTTGATATCTAGTTTATTTACAATTCTTAATAATCTAGCTCCACATGCATTTACTTTTGTATGGCTTCTTTGTAGAAATCTCTTACACCTAACACAAACATGTCCATAACCACTTAAAAATCATTTTTAAGATTATCTTTGAGCTTCTTGTAGTTGTTTATATATTTCATAGTTTAAGTAACTTTGTTTGACAACATGATTGTGTAATGATGAAGTATTATGACAAAATGGCTCAATAAACTCTTAAATATAGAAATCATGAGGTGAGGTGATCAAACCAATCAGACATTGATGCTATCCTTTTAAGAAAATTTGAAAAGAACATAAATGCATGACCCAAGTGTAAGGCCCTCAAGCTGATCATGTTTTAGTTGGCTTAGGAAACCTTAAGATAGGTGGCATTCAAACAAGTATGTTAAGCCCTTTCATCATGAGTGTGTAGTCATGAAATTATATGGGAAAACGTAGAGGAAGGATCAGGCCGAGAACAACTTCAACAAATGTGCAACATGTCGAGTTTGTCGCACATATGCTGAACATATAAAAAATAAGTGACATAAGTGATGAAATCTCAAGCCGACAATAGCATAGCAAATCCCATTTCAGCTAATGCTATATGTCCACAAAATGTAGACACACTTTTAAAATCATACCATGTGTGAATAAAATGTTTTCCTAAGCCAAACAACTCAGTGCATGCATGCATGAAGTTCCATAATCTAATTGTTGATTAGATGATTCGGAGTTCACTTACATGTAAGCTATGGTACAAGTCTCTAATCTGACAACCAAAACGTCATCCCATTTTATCAATAACTGGCATTCCTTCTACGTTATCAATTAACCTTTCCTTGGATTTGGTGGCTTATAGTTCCTAAATTTAAACTCTATGGTCTACATCATTCCTTCTTTTAATATCGATAAGTGAAATGATCTAGATCAATTCGAACATAATCATATGTCATAAATCTAATCCTACATGATCCAGCCATCCATAATTCTTTCTTTTACAGATTTATTTAACTTAAGGATTGGATCATCTCAAATTGTTTCCAACAGCTCTATTTGTTCCCATCTAATTGTTAATCCACTAGTTGTTGCTAGTATCATTACAAAAGCTATTTGGAAGTTGCTTAGAAAATCAATTCTTCTTGACAGTCTAACTACTATGATTAAAGGTTTAGAATTGAAAGAGTTAATTAACATGAACAAAACTTTGATGTCTCAATGGAGCAACACATAATGTTCTACTTCTATAAGTTTCCTTACAGCCAACCATGTCATAGTAATACATGAAATTCTAAACTCCTCCAACTAAGCCTAACACTTAGTAGTGACTAACTTCTCTTCATAGTTTTGGTCTCATTCTCTCTTGCTTTATTCGAAGTTTTTTCTTTGCTAATTTTTTTCTATTTGGTTGTATGGCCCAATATTTGCAGAATTTTTAAGTTTAGTTTGATTTCATTAAAGAGTTAAGATTGTCGTGAACTCACAAAACCTTGGATATAGTTAAGAAAAATTCTCAAGTTATAATTTTTGTAATAAATATGATTTTCTTGACCCTGATTTTGGGTGGATGGAGATTCTTGTTTCAGCCAAGCACGTAAATATTTTGGTGCACTTTTCTACTTTTTATTTTTATTTTCTTCTTAATTATAAAAATTTAAAATTATATATATAAATTTGAATACTAAGATTTTTAGAAAGTAAAACTATTAGCATAAAGAGAGTTTTTTAAAAAATATGATCCAATATAATAAAAAGTTTTTGAAACCCATATTTTACTTCCTTCTTATAGGATTTGTGCACACTCATTTTATTTCAATTTTTCATAGAGTAGCTTCCATGCAAATAGAGTGTCAAATCATATAGTTGATCTACCATATATATTTTAATTATTTTATAAAGTTAACCTAATTTTTAATTTTGTTGCACATTAACATTAATTTCTATCTTATTTTTTGAATGCTTACCAAAATACTTTTATTTGTTAATTTGTTGTTTAGTTAAGTTTTGCTAATACTTCACCTAATGATTTTAGGTTTTTATATATTTTGTACACCATGTTTTTGGATGAATTTTATCTATATAAAAAAATTGTTTGAATTTTTAACAAATTGATTGACTTAGAGCTATATGAACTGAGCACTAGTCCATGTGACTTACTTTGAGATGCATGCATTAAAGAAATAAAGTTGGTTTGCAAACTTAGTAGTAACAAAAGGAGAATATCATTAAATGCTGGAGCACTCAACCACTTTCATTGTGTGAAATTTCCTAGTAAATGTAATCAAGCAATGAAGTTGTATATTGCATATGAAGTTTGGAAGGAGCTCGAAGTCATTTATGAAGTCACTTCATAAGATAAAGAAATAAAAAAATATCCTTAGTCAAGATTAGGACTTCTTTAGATTCATTGTGGGAGAAACTATAAATAGCATATTTATAGCATTTACAAATATCACTAACAAATTAAAAAATCTTGGAATCTTTTTTTCTACTATAGATCTCACAAGAAAAGTGATAAGGATTGTATCCAAAAGGCATGATCCTCTTGCCATGGCAATAGAGGCAACTAATGAGATAAACAAGCTCACATTAATTGAGTTCATTAGAGAATTCTTGATGATTAAGGTTGAGACGAATAGAAGAGTTGAAGTACAGGCTTTCATAAGAAAGGCAAAACATGGAGCATACAAAGAAGAATTAATGGACTTCATAGCTAGCAAAAATGATTTGAACATGTTATCCATCTCTTCCATGGACTTGGAAGAAGGGCTCGATTTTCACATTAAACGTTTCTCTAAAAATCTAGCAAAATCTTTTGTAAATAAGTACTGGAAAAAGAAGAAAATAAGAGAGAATAAGGAGGCATCATGACACTGTAAATGTCACTAAATTGGATATGTTAAACTATAAGTCTACAATTTAATGACACCAAGGAAGGAAGACAAAAAGAAGAGAATGAAGAAGAAGAAAGCTTTTCAAGCTACTCGGAGTGCAAGTTAATTAGGTAGAAAGAATCATATGCTTAATGACAAAGGATGATGAATTAAGTACATCTAATGGACAAGAAGAGAATGAGGTAAGTTATTGGCCTTATGAAATTATTTAGAACAACTATTTATAAGTTATTAGTGCTTGCATCCTTTAATGTTGAAACATTAAAAAATAGAAAATGTTATAGCAAATAAATTGAACTTCTAGGATTTTTTCATCAAAGAAATTAAGAATTACTTCAAATTTGTGGTAGAAAGGCTTCCATGACTTTTGTGACTACCTCATTAAAAAAATCACTAATTTTGAAATTAAGATTTATTGTCTTAAACATGTTAAAATTTCTAATATTTCAAATGTTTATTTTCTTATGCAAAAATATACATCTTCTTTTGAGCATATGTATAATGTTGCAACTATTAAATATTTTTATTGTTATAGAAAAGGCCATACAATAAAGTTTTATCAAATTAAGAAAAATTTTTTTAGTTCAAAACCTTGTTAGAAATTGGATTAAAAATGATAATACCAATAATATTGCAGTGATTGCTAGTGGTTTACCAAAGCTTGGTTGGGTTGCTAAGGTTAGCAATAAGAGAATTTAATATATTCATTTGTTAGAAGCAATATATTAAAAATTGTGTGTAAATGTAAGTATATAAATTAGGCAAATCAAAATCACTTTTTTTCAGTACAAATTTAAAGTCTACAATTTATGTAGCCATACATATAAAGAAAATCAACATCTAGCTCCTAGGTATTGCATAGTTATGCTCAAGACATACGATTAGAGGCTAATCAAAATTTATATGAATATGATGTGGTCCAAATAAAAGAGAAGTACTAGGAGACAACTTTAAGATGGAGATAATCAAAATTAGATATCTAAGCATGCTTAAGTTGACACTTTTAAATGCATTTTTAGTTGATGTATTAGATTTAAATAGAATTAATATCAATCAATTATTTGATAATAGATATTTTGTTTGTTTTGCACTCAATTTTAGAAAATATTAAATGTTGATCAAATTTTATTAGTTGATAGATGAAAAGGTGACCATGATTGACTTTGATTAATAAGAAACTAGAAGATTAGAATTCCTAATTCCATATTTAAGTAAGAAAACTTTATGATACAGAAGATTAGGTCATGTAGGTTATTCCTCCAAAAAGTTAAACTTGATAGATGTAGTTAGAGGTCTTCTGAAGCCAAATAAGACTAGTTAGAAAAGTTGTGAATCATGTCAAACAACAAAGAAAGTCAATTCTTCATTTAAAACAAAAAGTGACCTAATTACTAGTAATGTATTAGAGAGAAATTATATAGACCTTTTTAGACTCATACAACTCTTTTGTCTTCGTGGATAGAAATATGGATTTTTACTTGTTGATGTTTTTTAGATATACTTGGCTTGCATTTCTTGAAAGTTTTAATGGGACATTAGAAAATTTTGTTAATTTGATACATGTGATGGTAAGGTAGAGAAACCTCAAAACTAATTTATATTGAAAGTGATAATAATAGTGAGTTCTTGACTATGACAATTACAAAGGAAAATGAGTAAGGTATCAATTTACATGATCATATACACTTCAAAATAATAAGATTGTCTGAAGAATGAAAAAGAATTTGGTAGAGTTGGGTTGATTTATGTTAGTTAAATACACCCAACCAAAGTACATTAGAGTTAAGATAATTAACATAGCTTGTTATATGCTGATGATAATTAATTTAAGAGTAAAACAAAAGAAAAGACCTTATGATTTATTTAAAAAATAAGAAGCCAAATGTTTGCTACTTTTATGTTTTTGTGTGTAAATTCACCATTCTTAATAATGAAATGGCTAACTTGAAAAATTTTGATGAAAAAGCAAGAACAACAATTTTCATTAGATACTTCATTTTTAGAAAGACTTATTGAGTTTACAACATTGATACTTAAAATGTAGAGTAAATAATTCTTTTAGTTATTCAAAAAAACTCTAAGATTGAAAGTGTTAAGCTTCATAATCAATGGAATTATTTTAAGGAGTTGTTAATTTGCTTGTTAGAACTACATTCACTATTCGAAAATTTTGTCATAGTTCATTTAAAAGTTTCATAGAACCAATATCTATAGTAGAAGCCCTTAAGAATGACTATTTAGTTATGATATGTTTGGAGAGTTAGATCTATTTATGAGAAACCAAGTTTGCAAACAAGTTCATAGGCCTAGTGATGAACAAGTGATTTGAAACAAATGGGAATTAAAAAATAAATTGATCAAAATGTGGCGATAATTGGAAACAAAGCTAGACTTATTATTAATGGCTATATCCATGTTGAACATATAGATTTTTGGTAGGATACAAGTTCATTCTAAAAATCATTCAACGATCCTCTATTACTTATAAATATTTATGTTGATAACATAATTTTTGGGAGCACTATTAAAAATTTGTCTGAAGATTTTTGTGACTTAATGACTATAGATTTTGAGATGAGTATGATCAAAGTGTTGAATTTCTTTTTAAGATAACTAATCAAATAACTAACTAAAATAAGATATTTATTTCATAAACTAATTCATTAAAAGAATTAATCAAAACAAATTTGGATATGAAAATATAAAACATTGGATAAATCCAATGAATTAAGGGGTCTATTTAGATTTTGATGAGGTAGGTAAACCTATTGACCAAATACTCTATTGTGGGCATATTGGACGCCTACCACATTTGATAGCTAGAAGACTAGACATCCTATTTGGTGTTTGTCTATGTGCTAAACTCCAATAAAATCCTATTAAAAACCATTTAAAGATTGTTAAATAAATCTTCAAGTATTTAAAAGGTACAATGAACTTACTACTATTATACCCAAAGAATACTTCTTTCATGTGATCCTATAAGTCACACAGACTGAGACTTTATAGGCTCTATGGTAGATGAGAAAAGTTTATCAAGTGCATGTTAATTCCTATGAAATAGTATAATTTCATGGTGAAGTAGGAAGCAATTCACAATGTCCTATTCACCACATGGGTCGAGTACCTACTGTTTAGAAGCTATGGCGCTCAACTTTTATGGTTAAGACAAAAACATCAACATATGGTATAGATTCCTCACATATTTTCCTTAAAATTAATAATACTAGTTCCTTTGCTTAGGAAAAGAACCCAATTAGTCTTTTCAAGTCCAAACACATAAATGTAAAAAGTAATGTTGTTAGGGTTCAACTAACTAAAAGCTTAATAAAATTTGTATAAGTTCTTAACAAGAAAAATTTGATGCATGTTCAATAAATCACATTGAAAAATATATTTTAAAATAAAAAAGAAAAAATTAGGTGAAATTTATTTTTGGTTATTGTATCTCCTTTTTTATGGTGCCAACGGGGGTCAATGTTCATAGTTTTCGTAAAATTTAGAACCGTCACAAAGTAAAAGAGAGTACATAGTAAGTGGAAGTACGTAGTAAAGCAATGTATAACATAATGGGATCATACATTCTTCATTTTCAATAGCTCTTATAATAAAAATATTTCTTAAATATATGCCATTAGTCATTATATTTTTATCTTAATACATATCTCTTATTGTCATGAGATGGGGAGATTGTTACATCAAACTTATGTTTCATGAGCAAACCCATAAATGTTTAACATTTTGTTCTAGTGGACTTGCTTGGTTTGAATTAGGTTTAGTTTTGAAGAACAAGCCATGTACTTTTAGATATGGTGTATTAAGGGTTTGAAAAGCATTGCGTAGTGTTCAATAAGCTAAAAGGAGTAAAGACATGCACATAAAATTTGAAAAAAGTTTCTTTCTTTATGAAATAGATTGCTAGCTCATTTACTTCTACACATAAGGAACATCTCTCTGCTCATATCAATTTTGAAATCCTACATATGGATTTGAATTATTCAAAACCTTCCTTAATTTGGAAGACATATTGGATTGCATTTTTCATTCATCTATTGCATTTCTTTATATTAAATCTTGCCTATGCGTTCTTTAGCACATTTCATTTTTGTTAAATAAGAAAAATTAAATTTAACAAAGATAATTGTGTCCTCATAAATAATATATATATATATATATATATATATATATATATATATATACACGAAAGTAGACCCGAGTCAGGAGACCACCAAAACTAAATAGGGTCAAGCCCTATCTTGGTTAAGGTGAGTTCTTGAACCTAAATTGCATAAGGTATGGGAAAGATTGTGTTGTGTAGAACTTATCTTGTGTGCAATGGGTTGATTCTAACCCATAAATGTTAAACCCTTAAGATACAAGTTCCTTAGGTGATGCAATCCCTAGCATAGTAGTAGGAGCCAACCACTTTTTGAAATGTGTGTCAACATTTTATGAAGATGAAACACAAATTCTTATCCTACCTAGTAGGAATAAAAGGTTTTCATACATCTAGCACCTCAATGCTTATGCATTCATCAATTATCATTATCTAATCACTGGTTGGAGAAATAAGAGTTCATTAGCTAATGAGAGCACTTTATGACCTAGATAAAATGATAAATACCACATCTAATTTTATCAAACTATTGGCATTCTCTTTACCATATCAGTTAACCTGTCCTTAAATCCAACATCTTAAAGCTCTCCACTTCAAATCCTCTACTATTCAGCTGTCCATAATTTTTCTATTACTACAATCAATTGTTTGATAGGGAAAGCCTTTTCTGATTTCATTGAAGGGCTCAAGTCAACCATATCTAATGTCTAGTTCCGATGCTCTTATTTGTGCCACTATAGAAGCCATTTGGAAGAAATTTCTAAGTTCTTTTCTAGGATCATGTAAAATTATTTTTCCAAGAATTTCTAATAGCTATCATAAAGCATTTTCTATAAAAACCCAGCAAATATGATGAAGAAGCGAATGAATTTGAACAAAATTTTGAGACTTCAAAAAGGTGTTGCATGATGTTCCAGTATTGTAAAATCTTATGGTAACACATTAAAGTTTAACACTACTAAAAATTCAAAACTCTTCCAACTATGCATAAAACATCTATGATTCATTTCTTAATGTCTCACTATAGATTTGAACTTGTTGTGCCTTGCTTTATTAATAAAAAGCTTTAGAAGTGTATAGTTTATCTGAATTCTTTTCTTATTGTATAATTTATCATAATTTATGAGACATTTATGAAATATAGAGTTTAGTTTGATGTTGCTAAAAATTTGAGTTTCAATTGAGCACACAAAAGCTTATGTTATTTTGAACTTGTTAATGCTAATAAGTTTGATGCCAAATGTAAAAGAAATAAGTTGTAAATTTTATAATATGTGTTTTTTCTTGACCATGGTTAAGGTGGACATAAGTTCTAGTTTGAACAAAACAACTTAAAAAGTTTAGTGTACTTTCTGAACTTTTACATTATTTTTTTCCTTAATCATGAGAATTAAAAGTTATTTATATAAATTTGAATATTAATGCTTCCTTGAAGAGAAAAATTATTTCTAGAAAGAATTGTTGAAAAAGTAAATGTATTCCGAAAAAAAGCAAAAACATTTTAATCCCTATGATTCAAAAACCTCTTGTGGAATTTCTACACACTAATTTTACTTGAAAGTGAACATGATGAACAATCCATTATTCTAAGAAATCTACTAGTTAAATAATATAACTTAATTACCAAATCATTCTAATAAATAAATAATCTAGATCAACATATCTTTATTTCACTCTATTCATATCTTTTAAAATTACAAAGAAAAGGAGGTTTCTAAAATATTTTATTCCAATCTTGACCATAAATATTAGTTGACAAACATTTTCAAATTTATTAATTGTTTCACTTAAAAATAATGTATGATTAGATGTATAATGATCAAGTTAATCTAACTTTACGATTTGAGTCAACTTATCCAAGTGTAAGATTTTCTTCCTTCATGTCTTTTGATTTCTTTACATTTTCTTACTTATTCTAGATTCTTTCTCCTCCTTTTCATCGTTAGTCATCTAGGGTAGAAGTACATCTATGGTATATAAGCTAATTAAGTAATTGAACCTATATATAAATTACCATAATTTCTTAATCCATCTTAATGTGATCTTTGACTAGTATTAGGTAACGATAATAACATGGTTTAAATCTTATAATCTAATGTGAGCTTCTCTATTGAACTTGTTTCCAAATTTAGATTTTGGCCACACTAATTCCAATAATTGGGATTAAAAGCAATTGGAATAAAAATGTACTATACAATTTTTTACAATGCGATGTACAAAATATCTATTTAAGAACTATTAATTAAACATATTATAACTATATGATTCTACTATCTTTTGATGACACATTATAAACACATTTTTCATGTCATAGTGTAATAGTTCTCTTGTGTAACACAACTCTTATTTTGATTATATTTATAAGTTAGCATTAACGGTATTGAGCAATACTTGGTTCAACTCACTTGGATAATTTTCCTACTTTAATTATTATACTTGTATGACCCATGACTTCACACTAATATGACCATGGGTCACCTTAAATTTTCTTAATTAATGTACTTGCATGCTTTTCCAATTAGTTTAGTTAACTAAGTCCTACTGCTGAACATATTTCTCTCCATGTTATACTAGATGACACAACGTGTTGTGGAATGGTCATGTTGTTCAATACAAATCTTTTCATTGTTGGCTATATCAGATCCAAGTTTCCATATTTCTTATGACATTATCAAACTTATATTACAACCATGTTATACAGCTATGATCAAAGTCTATTTTAATAGCTTATTTTAAATTAAATCGTGATTACTTTAGTTAACCAACCATACCATACGATTAAGTGTACAATATTTATTATTGGGCTCTAAGTGAAGTTTTTCATAAAATCCAGATTGTCTCCTTCTACCAGCATACCATACAATTCTGCAATGAGACACAATTAGAATCAAACAAACTTACTTACTAAAATTTACAAAAATTTAACATAAAAGTAAAAAAAACATTTATTTTCTAGCCGAACGAAGGTGTGTCATGGTCATTGTAAGTATTAAATAGGAAAAGAGTACAAACTTTTGACATAAACAAGAAGTGAAATGAACCTCAAAGCATTGCTTTGAAGCACAAGTCTCCAATAGTAATTTGAAGTTCAAATGATGATATGGGCTTTTGGGTGAAGGAAATAGCTTGTTTTCAATATATGAGTATTCGTCGACCATTTTTGCATTTTATTCTTATGAACTAAAGTCTTACTTATGCTGATAAATTTTGGATAGAATCATTCTAAACTCATTAAACTAACGTTGTCACCTCTCCAATTATACTTTCTTATAAAGAAATACGATAATAAAAACATTTAGTTGCAATTATGTTCAAAAATAGGTTTAAAGAAAATGGTAATCTTTCATTTTCATTAGATTCCTCCTTGAACAACATGTACCATAAGGGATATTCCATTATCATAGATAAGTTCAACATTGTAGTGGATTGTCTTTGTGTATGTTACTTATCATATTTTGTGCCTTGCAAAATGTACAAAACAAATTGTACAATATTATTTATAAATGGTATTTCTTTCTTCATCTTCTTACCTAAAGCTTGACTACTAATGAAATTTAACTCAAAATTTGTGTGTCATACATTAGTGTAAATTTGAGGATCATATAACGTATGCTCTTTTAAAAAAATGAATGATCTGCTATGTAAGGAAGGGCAATACACAATGCAGCCTACAAAAATTTCTAAATTCTTACTTTATTGTAAAGTTCAAATTGTCAATGTACAAAAATATTTTGAAAGCATCTTGTAAATACTCGATTTTTTATTATTTTATAAATGATAAATCCATAATAATAAATTTTTCTACATTTAAGATAAATTTTGTAAAATGTGGTAATTTCAAAAAGTACAAGCATGAAAGCTGGAATCATAAAAGCATTATAATAAGTAAAGAAACAAATATTCTATGTTTAACAAGTAAGTTGAAATTAGTTGAAGATAGTATACTATGATTTCCATAATCATATTGCCACCATAAAACTAAGAGAATTAATAGATATAGGGAGTCATTGGGTTATAATGTGATAATTAATATGTCAGTTCATCATACCAATACAAATCATAGGGTCATACAATTATGACCAGTGTGGTTAAAAGTCATCTAAGTCATATTTAGCATATCATATAATACATCAATAAGTATAGAATAAGCACAATATTGGAAATGGAATAAATTGAGTTTTTTTGTATGTCACTTTTGACCTTCTCCATTAGAAATGAAGTGTCTAAAATCTATGAAATGGAAACAAGTTGGATATAGATGGTAAAAAGAAAATAAATTTAAGATGAACATTTGAATGCTTGAGTCCTTAATAGAAAGATAAAGTGATATATCTTAATTGTTCTAATAATATATTTGAAGATTTAAGAATATAATTTTTGCCCTACAAGGTCTTAAGATGTATGGCTAGGCTTTTTATCACATTCTACTCATTAGAACTTCTAAGATCACCTACTTGAGAAAACTTTAGGGAAAAGATCTAACAATGTAGAGGAAATGTGAAATCTCAAGCTTGCCTCAAGAAGATCACAATACCCCCATTTTGTATTGTCATTTGTTTTGTTTCAAGGTAAAGAGCCCTTTGTTAATCTTTAATAACTAGAAGCATATTAAGCTAATAATAATTAAGTAAATATCCACCAAACATGTACATAGAATTTGAATAGAGATCTATTACTCTTTTCTCTTATTGCTAAGATTTTGCGTGCTAAACTTTGCCTATCATGATAGTAGCCAAGTCATGATATTTTAGTTTGAAAGTTAAAATGCCTATTTATGTTAGCATAAAATTTCCTTCCAAAATCAAGTATGTAAAAATTTAGATAATTAGAAATTATGTGACATGCTTGAATATAAGTCTATGATTCTATTATGAAATTGTGCTAGCAATAGTTAGATTCTTGTTATAATATAAATAATGGTAACATTTTTCAATAATTGCTTAAGTGAAGACATTGAATTATTGCAATTGTTTTATCCTAGAATGGAACAAAACAATGTGGCTACGACTTGCTTGTTAAGTATGAGTTATTTGATGGCTTTCATGGTCAAATACAAATCTTGAATGTCTAAGTCATTCTTGATGTTACTATTTTGTTTATAAAATGTAGCATTTTGTTATGTGAGTTTCCCAAAAGATTTGAATTTTTATGGACATGGAAGAAACTTTTATTACTCATGAAAGCCATAATTTTTATTGGTGACTACTTCCATAAATAAGTTAGGTTTCCAATGAACATCCAGCTTCCAATGAAATGTAATTTTGATGTTGCGATTCCATTTTTACAATTAGGAGTACTTCTAATGATTGAGTGAAGTAAATTAACATTTTTACCTTTTTTATAATACTAAATTCTTGATACAAATATTTCTTAATTGTTAATGCTAAATCTTTTTCAATTAAGCTCTACTTTAAGCAAACAATAAGTAAATACCTGTATTGTCTTGTTTAAACTTCAAATTTTTTTGTAAGGTTTTCAAAATTACTATATTTAAAAAACCTATAATACCATTAAATATTGTTGTTTTATGTTATATTAATATCAACAATAAACATGAAGATATGATTAGGGTTTTTTTATTGTTACAATTGTAAGCCTTATGATTATGCAAATTATGTCCAAACTTGAGAATTAAAATTCAAAGGCTTGAACTAGGAAGCATGTAGGCCTTTGGTCACTATAGAAAAAGTATAAATTTTTACATTTTTGTTTTCAATGAAGTAGTGATTACAAATAAAAAATTAAAAAGCATAACTTATTCATTTCATTGACTCAAACACAGTCTAAAGATCTATTACAATTGCCCAGGAGAACCTATGGATTTATATTAGATTGTTGGGGCTTTACAGTTCAAATGCATATGATTTGAAAACTCATTGATTTTTTTTCTAAATTTGACTATTTATGATTTGGAGTTTAAATACCTAAGATTTGAAATTTAAAACTTGGATAAGGTTAATAACCCAAGAAAAGCTAATAAGGTTTAAAAGTTTTGACTTGAAAGAAAGTTGGATGAGGTAAAGGATTAAAAAATAACTAGGCATAAATTAAGATAAAATAATTCCTAAGTGCTAAAATATTTACTTAAGAAAAAAAGATAAAAATTGGGATAAGACTATGGATTTGAAGTGGGTGATGAGACCTTGAGAAAACATAGTTTTTTCTATGATTTGATGAGGCTCTTGTTTAGATGATAGGTCGGTGTTACTGTAAATATAGAGCTCAGGATTATCCTTTGAAGATGCATTAAAGGAATCCAAAGGGGCTGATGGTTATACTGAATTTTGGTTAAAATTTAATCTTGTTTTGATTGTTTAGTAAGATCATGTGTAGCCCTAAATTATGGTGTTATGTCCTGGATTAGTGTCCTAAAAAATAGGTTGGGTGGCATTTGTGGCTCATAAGAGGCTTTTTTGATGGGTGTAAGTGCACAAGTTTACATAGTAGGCATGAGAGTCATCAGTGCAGCTCATGTAAATCAAGGATTCAAAATAAGGGCATCGACTTTAGGTAATTTTATAAAGAAATTTTAGCTTATGTAAGTGCCCAATTTATTTTCTATATATCCTTGAAGATTTTAAAAAGAGTTCATAGGTAGGGAAAACTTTAGATGATCTTGATAGATGATTACAATTTAAGTGAACTCTCTAAGACTATCTTACATGATAGATTTTTTTTTGAGATATAGATGATCCTATGATGATCCTTTGCTATTGGAAAATGAAGTCACTAGGAATGATGTCACTTGATAAGAATCTCTACTTTTTTTTGGCATACCTCATCATGTAGTCAAACCTTGATGATAGCCTACCAAAAACATTAAGATAATTTGATACATTATATAGTAAGGCTTCTACCAAATTTATTCTGGTCTATTTGACCACCATATGCTCATTCTAGATCAATAGTAGACCATGGACTTGTTTATCACATTGTTCGCAGAGCCTTAAATATTTTTGATTCCAAGAGTGATATGCAACTACTCACGTGAATGGTATAACTTTGATGGTCGACTTCTAGATCATCTGCTAAGGAACCTAGGTGTTTTCGTTTCATTGATCTATTGGACATTGGAAAAGATCGTAGTGCAAGGGAGCTATAAAAGATCTATGTGGTCATTAAGGAATTGTAAACATGCAAGGGGGAACACAAATAGGTTGAACTTTCTATAATTAAGTGAGAAAATTTGTGATGATATTGGGACCTAGAACACTCACCAAGGAAATTATTGCTACAAAGGGAATACCAAATAATTAATACGCGACTGAGCATCCATATGCTTTTGATTAGCTAAGTTCAAATATCTTTTGTGATATCACTATCAATACTAATAATTTTATTCTGCTAGATACACTATTATATTATTACATTGTTATTCTTATTAAAAACCGTGGGAATGTTCTATTTCGCATTGTTCACTTTCATCCCTTATATCATCTATAATTGCAAATGGATCTAATAGAGTTAAAAGGAGGTTTTATGGTTAATACTTTAAAAGATTATTCATTAGTTGGTATTTTATGATGTAAACACTTTTTGTCCATAAAGAATAAAATCATTTATATTTATTGCACATTAGATTGTTTGGGTTTATTCCAATAGACTATGAAATCTTTATTTTTATGTTTCATGTGATAGACTTGGACTTTTCGATCACTTACGGATCATGCAACGCATTATTTTGTACCTTGGATTTGTATAGATATGCTTTATCACAAGTTACTAAGCAACCTTTCGTGCCATCGATAAGCTAGTTCATATATAAGCTAGTTCATATAGGCAAGTTATTTAACATGGACTGAACAAATTCTTCAGTTAACTAGGGGTGACTTGTTGGTCTATGGACAAGGTTCATCTTGGGAAGAGCACCACAAGAATAATGATTAGGCTATGAAATTCCCACATTAAATTTTAATCTCACAGTAGACGAGTGAAAGGTTTCTTGCAAAATTCAATTAAAGGTGACCTATTCAATTTTTCACAAACATGAAGAAAAAATGTTCTTAAAAGTTGTGATTCAAGTTCATTATGTGAATAAAAATTTCATAATTTTCTATCATCAATTGGAATCCTTAATTATTAATATATTAACGATTATCATTTATTGCAAAAATTAACCAACTAAAATTATTTATTTAAAAATGAGAATGAAAATTATCACATAACTTAATAATGAAGCTTTTTGGATGCTACAATATTTCCTTATGTAGTTCTTCATAATATCATCTATGAGGGCCTAGAAATTCATAGAAATGTCATAATCAATACCATAACATATCTAGTTGATAACAAAAATTTGATACTCTCTTAAAATTGTGTGATACTTCAAACTAGTTTGACACTCCTATCTGATCACATCCAATATTCTAGAATCTAGGCTCTAATAATTACATGGAACAACCCATAAGCCTATAAGAGTAATCATAAACCATGTGTCACTATGACAAGTGCTCTTACAAATATGAAATCTCTTGTGCTATTATGTTATGCCACATGACCAACATAAATTACTGAATTATTGATCTAATGGTTCCAACAAAAGTTTTGCGTGTCATGTTGATCAAGCCTTACTTATCGAATGTTATCACATGTTGTGTTTAACCACCATAAGGTCATACTCACCCACGATCTCTCAAGACATTAGAATAGTAAGGCATCTAACCTATCTAGTGAGAGTCCATCTATTTGTATATATCTAACTTGTTTGACTCCAGCTTATGTGGCCACTACTGGGGTCTACAATAACATAATCTATGTCATCATTAATAGGCATTCTTATTTAACATCACAATTATTTTACTTCCATTTACCTAGGGTTATTGACCCTAATCAATCATCGATGCTTTCTTCAAACTACAAAATAATTGGATAACTATCTAGTTCTCCTATAAATCAACTCTACAAACTAGCTAAATTAGGGTTTCTACTAAGGCATAATCTAACTCTTTGGTATCTTCCCTATTATAATTTCATATATTTGAGTCTAGTCCTTAGCCATAATTTATGAATCCATAGCTTTAACCAATTGTCATAATTCTTGCTCTTTAAACATTATTCACATTAATTTCACTATCAAATCTCTCTTTGCTCATAAAACAAGTTGAGTCACCTATTGTTTGCAATGGACTCTCACAAGTTGCCTTCACATCAAAAACTATTATCAAGTATGTCAATACATGACCTAATACGCTAACTCATGGCTACTCATGATCTCACTGGTTAACAAAATTAGGTCAAGATTTAGAAAAAATTAAAGACATCATTTGTCTCTTGGTCATATCAAGTATGTCAATACATGACCTAATACGCTAACTCATGGCTACTCATGATCTCACTGGTTAACAAAATTAGGTCAAGATTTAGAAAAAATTAAAGACATCATTTGTCTCTTGGTCAAGCTTGACACCACTCCTAGGGCTAAAATAGACATCTTACTCACCCTTATTTTGTTCTAAATAACATCATCAAATGATGGAATTATTTAGAGTTGATTAAGTCTTACCAAATACTTTACGATCTTTATTAAACATTAATTCTTACAGTGATGGATGAATAACATAAAACCTTAATCCTTAGAAATTTTATTCACCAAATTCCAAAGTTATTCTAAATATTATATATGGCACATTTTAGTCTCAATTTAATATCATTCATACCATGGATTCTTTGGTTATCAAGCTTAATTTAGTTTTGGGTTTCAAAGTTAAGGAATTTAAAATTTATACACTAGATATTAAAATTTCAGATCTAGGACATCCATGTTTAAAATTTCAAACATTTGAATTTTAAATCCTATGTAATACAACTACTAATTTCCACGTTCTCTTATTCAATACTATAATTTCACGAGTGTAATCTTGGAAAACTAAGCATATTAGTGATGTTAATTTCCTTTCTAGTTTCCTATTATTCCTCAAAAAACAAAAAGGTTTTTGTTGCACATATTCAAGAACTAATCTTTCCCAAGCCTACGTTAATGATCAATTAAAACACCATAAATCCAACTACAAGAAAACCAAAAAGCTTACTTTCCTTGGAAGAAATTAAATGTCATTTTCTATGCTTTTTCTAGCAATCTGTGTCCTTGTTCAAGCCTTAGAATCAAATTCTATGTGAAACCTAGGTCATTCATGTCATTGTTTGTTGTAAAATTCATTCAATCATTTTGTTTTGTGTTGAGGAAGTTTTGCTAGAGTCATAATATTAACTTATGCTATAATTTGAGCAGAACTTCCCTATCTTTGCACTATTGTTTTTTGAAAAATTTATAGTAGGTTTTGACATTAATTGGAATTATTCATAGCCAAATTATTCACTACAATATGTAATAAATTTGAATACTTCCACGATATATTAGCTATATGTTCATAGTAATAGTTCAAAGAAAATATATGTCAATAAAAACATTCAATTAAATATGGGAATCTCCATAAAATCATAAAATAACATTCTTGTTTAGCTTTCCTCAAGAAACATACAAGCATTCAACATTTTCCTAATTTGCCTAATATTAATCCAAAGAGGTTAACAACACTTCATCATCAACATATTCATTGTATTTTGCATGGAAAGTGAAACAACTTTTTATAAAAGACCTTTACGATTACATATACCTTAATTCTTTCAACTAAATTGAGAGATTTGCTTTCAATTTCAAACAAGCTCCAACAATACGTAATATTCTATAAACTTTGAAACCAACAAGATGGAAAAACATTTTGTAATCTTCATATTCTTATTGAACACAAGACATGTAGTGCCTTCTAACGGTGATGAAATAAATGTCATTGGACTCATGTAGGTGAGCACTATTAAATTAAATAAATTTTTAATATTTTTGCATATTTTATTTTCTAGTGTTTTTGCATGATCTAAAAGATATCTCGATTCACACTCTATTTGTTGATCACGAGTGTTACAATTGACCTCTTTAGTATCTTAGAGTGCAACTTTTAGAGGTAATTAATCTCAATTCCTTAAGGTTTTGCTCTAATTATTTTATATCGCTACGTAACTCTAGATCTCCTTTCTTATGACTTTTACATTGCTTTGATTTATTATATTACATCACTTCAACTTTTCTCATTTTAGCTTTAGTATATATATATAGCATATTAAAATTAAAATTTATTAATTACATATGCATATTTAGTTTTGTAATTCATAGTAACTCCAACCAAAGTCCAATTGAGTTGAAATAAGTGTTATTTAACTTGTCTTGTCAAGCTCTTTCCAATTAAATAATTATTTTTATAATTTATAAATTCTTTTTTATTATTTTTATGCCTATGAAAAAAGTCGATTTGTAGTACATTTGATGATCATGAATTTTGCACTGAATCACTTTATTATATCAAATATATGTTTAAAAAGTAATTATTTTTTTATGTTTTTCCAATTTTGTTTGGTTAAATTACAATTTAACATGAAATCTTCTTTTGTATGACCTTTGTATTGCTTTTAATTTGTTGCAATACATTAATTTCATTTATCTTATTTCACCTTTAATATATTTTTATTTAATATTAAAATACTAAGAAATTGTTATTTATTCTTATTTATTATGATAAATTATAAAAAGTCTATGCGAGGTGAAATTAGGATGAAACCTATATTATTGGACTTACTTAGTGAACTTTATCTAATTAAATATTCATTTTTATGTTTTAAAATATTTCATTTTTAAGGTTTTTTTATGAGTAATTTTTATTTTTATTTATTTTGATGGTGCAAGATATTACATTTAGGATCTCTAATATTATCAAAACTACATTTCTTGTATAATTTATCTTGTTTCTTCAAATATTTCTCTTTGATTGGAATATATTGCTATGAAATTCTAATTCTTCTTTTATGTAACCTCTAAATTATTTAGATTTTGTTATATTACTTGACCTCAATCTATTCCATTTTAGCTTTAGTATTTTCTTACTTAATATCAAAATAATAATTTACATTTATTTATGCTAATTTATTTTTATAATTTACAATACTTTTAATAATTCTTTCATTGAAAGAATGTTTTTTGGATCTTGATGACTTCCATCTAATTAATTTTTCATTTCATTATTTTTAAACATTTTGTTTGTATTTTGGCACGAATGATGAGACATTTATATTGGTGCATGGGTCAATAATGGATGCTATAGTCTATCTCCTTGCAATCTTGGAATATAATGTTGCAATATAATTTGTCTCATTTTTTCAAATAATTTTCTTTTATTTGATTGTCATAATACATCGCTACAATTTTTAGTTGGGGTGACCATTATAGCCACTTTTATTTGATTACATTAGATTTCATAAATTTATCTCATTTTAGCTTTATTTTATATTTTATTAATGATAAAATAATAAATTATATTTATTTATAATTAAATTTTCTTATTATTTTTGTTAATTCTAGACAATGTCCAAACATAATAAAACTAATGTCATTGGAAAGTTTTCAATGAGTTCTACTTTGTTTAATAATGGTAATATTTTAGAATATATTATGAGCATTTTTGTATAATTTAAGGCATATGTTGGTTCATATATGACTTAATCATTGAGAATGTTAAACACGAATTTCTTAGTATATTAGAGTGCAACTTTTTTTGCATAATTTATCTCATTTTTTTAAATTTTTTTCTTTGGTTTGGTTGCAATCCTTGAAAAATCTAATTCTCTTCTCGTGTGCTTTTTATATCACTTTCACTTGGTTTGATTACATTTCTTTAATAAATCTCATTTTAGCATTACTATATATTCACATAATATTAAAATAATAATTTATTATTATTTATGCTTTCCAACATTCATAATTCACAAAAAGTCAAATATTGGTTAAATTAAGACGAAATAAATGCAGCTAGACTAGTCTAAAAAGGTTGAATCCAATAAATTAAATAGTTTTATATATTTTTTTTAAATTTGTGTTATTTATCAAGAATTCCATTATGCTTTATGTTAGATTTCATTTGTTCCTTAATGATAGAGTAGGCTACATTCAATCTCCTTAATTTCTTGAAATGTATCTTTCTTACACAATTTATCTTATTTTTTCAATTCTTTAATTTCAATTTGAAATTTTATAATAAAACTTTAATTATCTTATGTTGTGATATTTATAATTCTTTGATTTGGTAATATTTCTTTGTTTAACTTTATTTCATTTTAATATTAATATTGATTTACTTAAATAAAGAATTAAATTTTATTATTATTTAACCTAGTTTTCTTTTGTAATTAGTAATAGTTCTAAGTTAGGTCTAATTGAGATAATAAAAACTGTTGGACTTGCCTCGATGATCTCTATCCATATAGACATTTAATTAAGCATTTTTTTTAATATTTCATTTTTTTCTGTTTTGGTATTCTATAGTAGTTATATCGCTTTGCACCAGTTAAACAATTAAAGTACACACTAGGTCTCCTTTGTTTCATGGAATACAACTTACCTATTATGTCCTTTAATAAATTTTTTTGTTTCATTTGGTTGCTTTATAATGAAACTCTAGTTACCCTCTCATATGACATTGATATTATTTTCATTTTATTATATTACATTTCCATAATTTAACTTGTTTTAATAAATATTTACTTAGTATTAAAAATAATAAGTCACTTTATTTAAATTTATTTATTTTGATAATTTATAGTAATTCCAAAGAAGGTCTTACAAAGAGGGAACAAATGTTGTTGGAATCATCTAGGTAATTATTAAGTAATTAAATATTGAATTTTAATTTTTGAAAATATTTTTTTGCCTTTTTTTAGAATGATGGGAACTTTTATTTTTATCTTTTTTTCATGATAGAGCACGTTATACTCGATCTCCTCAGCTTCGTCAAGAGTAGGTTTTTAGTATAATTTAACTCAGTTCTTAAGCACTTTGCTTTTGTTTAGTTATATTGTTATAAAACTATACATCTCTTATAGTGTGGCCTTTCATCATTATGATTTATTTATATTATAGTATTTCAATTTATCTTATTTTTTCTTTATTATATATTTTCTTAACCTTTAAAAATATTTTTTTATCTACACTTATTTTATTTTTTGATTCATAGTAATTTTAAACTATGAATTTTTGAGTGGAAATAAATTTCATTGGGCTCTTTTTCTCAAGTTCTATGTAATTATATATATAAATTTTATTTTTCAAATATTTTATTTTCTAGGATTTTGGTTTATTTTATGAGGTATTTCAATTTGTATCTAACTTGATAAAAGATTCTAACTCCTTCATTAATTCCAATAAAATTTTGATAGCAAAGAAACAAACATCATTGGACTGGTCTCAATAAGCTCCATTAAGAAAATATTCATGATTATATTTTTTAAATATTTGTTTTTTATTTTGGGTTACCCTATGAGATATTTTGATTCATTCCTAAATTGATGTTCTAAAATTTCCCTTTACAATGTTTCTCAATTCTTCAGTGTTTTTCTTCTATTTGGTTACAAAACTTTTCTCTTTATAAGTATTAAATTTCTTTAAAATTTTCATTTTAATTCGATATATTACTAAGTAACTCTAATTCACTCCCTTGATGACCTTTAATGACTTTAATTTTATTATGTTATGCCTTAATTCAGCATTAATAAGTATTTTCCTAATTAAATATTTATTTTTCATAAAGCCTTCCATGTCTTTGATTTGTATAAATTATATTGTTTCAATTTATTTGATTTTCTCTTTAGTTGATAAGAAACAAATACTTTTTTGCTCATCTCAATGAGCACTATCCAATTACAGTCTTTTTTGGTATTCTTAAATAATTTATTTTCCATGTTTTTTTACACGGTTTAGAAGTTATTTTCACTCATACATAATTTGCATTCTAGGATGTTATAGTTGATCTCATTAGTATCTTTGATTTTAGCTTTTTTGTATAATTTATCTCATTTTTTCAAATTTTTTGGTTGGTTTGGTTTTGTTATTATGGAATTGTAAATGTCCTCTTGTATTATGTTTGTATTGCTTTTATTTTAATATACTACTTTGATTTAGTTCTTCTCATTTCAACTTTAATATATAGTTACATCATATAAGAATAACAATTCATAATTATTTGCTCTCATTACTTTTTAATATATAATATCTAATAACGAGGTCTTATCGAAACAAAACTATTTTAGTTGGAGTAATATCAACGAGCATTATCAAATCGAGTGCTAAGGTTTTATATTAGAAAATTTATTTTTGATAGTTCTAATACTTTTTAGACTCTATATCCATAAAATATTCGAATGCAAGTTTCTTACATAGTTTGTTTTATTTTTTTTCAAATGCCTCACTATAATTTAGTTATATTACTATGTAACCATAAATTTCATTTAGGATGACCTTACATCATTTTGGTTTGCTTATAAATTAGATTACTTTGACTGGTCTGATTTTAATTTTTTTAATATATTTACATAATATTGTAATAATAATTTGTTATTGTTTATGTTTGTTTATAGTACTTAATTTATAGACATTATATTCCTTCAATTTATCATATTTGAAGCTTTATTATATATTAGCTTAATAATAAAGTAATAAAATTATCGTTATGTTTTCTTATTTTCTTTTTTAATTTGTAGTGATTTCAAATGAAGTCCCTTCAAAGCAAAATAATTACCATTAGGCTCGTCTTGACAAGCTCGATCCAATTAAATATTTACTTATCTCAATATTTGGTTTTTTATTATTTTGACATGTTTTAAGAAACATTTTGATTCATACCTAATTTCAACTTTTATATGATTTATATAACACTATATTAATGGTATATTACATTTTACTTATTTTTTTGTAACTCACAATAATTCCAAAATGTGGTCAGCTTGAGATAAAATAAATGACATTAGACTTATGTCAATGAGCTCTATCAAGTTAAATGTTTATTTAGATATTTTTTCATTATTTTTAACTTGTTTTCATGTTGTAAGAGATATTTTGACTCATATCGTGTATCATGATCTGATGATCAAGGATGTGGCACTCGATCTTCTGTATTTTAAATTTCTTAAACAATTTGTTGCATTTTCTCGAATGTTTCACTTTAACTTCATTTTATTATGTTGTAACTCTAAATCTTCAATTATATTATATTTACATCCATCTTAGTCATATAGTATTACTTCAATTTACCAAAATTTGAGCTATATTACGTATTTACCTAATATCAAAGTAATTATCTATTATCAATAATATTTATTAGCTTTTATAATTCATTGTAATTCCTGACATGATCTGATTGAGACAAAAGAAATGCCGTTGGACTATCTTGATGGGCTCTTTACTGTTATATCATCAACTTATATTTTTAACTATTCTATTCTATAGGATTTTTATGTTATTCAAGATTCTCTAGATTTATACTTGATTTAATTGTTGAGGATACCACACTTTATTACTAAGTAGTTTGGGTTGAATCTTTCCTATACAACTTATGTCATTTCATAAATTATATCTTCTGAATTTAGTATATATGTATGTAACTCCAAGACTTATCTTTTGTTACTTTTAAATTTCCTTGATTGTATTACATTTTGTTGCTTTTATCTATATATATATATGTTTCCTTAATCTTGAAACAATAATTCATTTTTCTTATGCTGGTTTTTTTTGGCAAATTGCAGCAACTCTAAATGTGGTATGATTGCTACAAAAGTGATGTCGATGTAATGGTGTTGATGAGCTTTATTTAATGCAATATTTACTTTTACATTTTTAAATACAGTTTTTGTATGATGTTAGCATGTTTCCAAGACATTTTGAATTGCACAAGATTTAATGTTTAGGATGATACATAAGGTACGATGAAATGCAGCTTTTGAGTATAATGTTTGTCATTTCAACAAATTTTAGCTTAGATTTAGTTATATTATTGTGTAACTCTAAGTCTTATCTAAAGTAACTTTTGGATCATTTAATTTATTTCTAGTATAATATTTAAATTTATCTTATTATGAGTAATATTTTATATTTTCTTAACTTTAAAAAGCTATTTGTTCTATTTATGCCTATTTAAGTTTGTAATTCAAATTAACTTTGAACAAGGTCTGGTTGAAATAAAACAAACTTTGTAAGACTTGTGTCTATGAGCTTAATCCATTTAAATAAGCTCTTTTATATACTTAAAAATTCTAATTTCTAGTGTTTTGGCATGCATTAAAAGGTACTTTATTTGAAGTTTATTTGATGACTATGGATGTTATCCATGATATTGTAAACATAACAAAATACAATGTTCTATTGATTAGGTCATATCATTGTGTAACATAATTCTCCACTCACATTGATCCTTAAATGTCTATAATTTAGTTAGATTACATTGCTTTAATTTATCACATTTGTGTTATATTGTAAATCTATTTATTATTAAAATAAAAATTAATTATTATTCTTTATTATTTATTTTGCTAATTATTAGTAGTTTCAAACGAGGTTTGATCAAGGAAAAAATGTCATAAGCACCGAGTCGACAAGCTATATCGAATTACATATTTATTTTTATAGTTCTAAATATTTTTTTCTAGGTTTCATTTTTCTTTTTTAAGAAATTTAAGGCCCTACAAGGTTTGACAATCAATGCTATCACACTTCATCTTATTAGTAACTTGGAATGTAATATTCTCATGCAATTTATTTTTTTTGAAATGTCTCTCTTAGATTGGGTTATATTACTATGTAACTATATATCTCCTTTTGTGTAGCTTTAGCATTGCTTTGATTTTTGTACATTGCATATCTTTGAATTGTTTTATTTCAATTTTAATTTATATTTACTTTATATTAAAATAATAATTTGTTATTATTATTGGTTTTTTCATTAGTAATTAATTATAATTCAAAGGAAGGTTTGATTTGATCATAATGAAACAAATGTTGCTTGACTTGTTAAGGTGAGCTTTGTAGAGTTAGATATTTATTTTTTATAATTTTTTTATTTTGTTGTATGACTAGTAAACTTGAATATCTTCTTATGTGACTTTTGCATATCTTTCATTTTGTTATATTACATTGCTTTTGTTTATCTAATTTCAACTTTAATATATGATCTATTATATTGTACTCTTTTTCTTTATAAACTTTAAATGTATTTTTCTTACACAATTTATCTCATTTCTTAATCATTTTTTTGATCTTTTACATTATTATGTAACTCTAAATCTCCCTCATGTGATCTTTACATGTCTTTTATTTGGTTATGTTATATTACTTTAATTTATCTCGTTTCAACTTTTATATGTGATGTTTTCACTATAACAATAATTTATTTTTTTAATAGTCATTTTCTTTGAAAATTCAATGTAATTCTACACTAGTTAAATTGAGATAAAACAAATATTGTTAGACTTGACTGTATGACCCTTATTTAATTAATTTATCTCATTTGAACTATAACATATATTTACTTAAAACTATAATAGTAAGTTATTATTATTTGTGCTTATTTACTTTGACAATTTGTAATAACACCAAATTAGATTTGATTGAGATGAAATAAATGTTGTTCAAATTACCCTAATGAGTTCTATCCATCTAAATAAAATTTTTCAAATTTTGAATTATTTTTTCACAAAATTTTTTTCATATTGAATAAGAACTTTTTCTTTCATTTTTGTCACTTAATAATGTTTGACTCAACTCGTTGCTATCTTGAAATGAAACATTTCAATAAAATCTATCTTATTTTTAAAAATGTTTTACTTTAATTTGGTTATTTTATATGAAAGTCTAAAGGTCTATTAATTTGACTTTTACATGTCTTTGAGTTGATTAAATTATATTAATTTTTTTATCTTATTTCAACATAGCTTAATAGTTAGTTATTCCAAAAATAATTTAATCTTACATATACTTATTCATTTTCTTTTTTCAATGTAATTTCAAATGAGGCATGATAGAGACAAAACAAACATTATTAGATTCGTCTTAACGAGTCCTATCTAAATAAAAATTAACTCTTTATTTTTAAATATTTTTATCTTCTTAGGTTATGGAACACTATATGGGTGGTTTCGAATGAAAAATAATTTCATGGTCCAAAATGTCACATATGATCTCCTTAGCATCTTAAAATGCATAATCCTCAAAAAGCTTATTTCAATAAATTTTTTGTTTTATTTTCATTATGTTACTATTAAAATCTAAATCTCCTCACATTATGCCTTTGCATCGTTTTGACTTTGACAAGTTACTTTTCTTCAATTTATCTAATTACAGCTTTATTATATATTTAAATTAATATAATATTATTTATTTTTTACTTATTTAATTTGTAGTTTATGGTAATCACAAATGGGATTGGATCACGATTAAAAAACATCCTTGGTCTCAGCTTAATGACCTTTATCTAATTAAAAATATATTTTTTTGTATTTTCTTAAATAATATTTTTCAAGATTTTTGGTATGTTGTATGAAAACTTTTGAATCAAGCATGTTTTGAGAATTGATGTTGTTATGCTCGATCTTCTTAATACCATTGAAAGAAGATTTCAAAAAAAAATTATCTCACTTGTTGAAATGCTGTACTGTGATTTAGTTATGTTACTATGTAACAAGCAATCTTCTCTCATGTGAAATTTACGTTACTTTTATTTGGTTGTATTATATTTCTTATACTTAACTCATTTAAACTATTCTATTTATTTGATTAATATTAAAAAACATATTATTATGTTTATTTTTACTTTGAAAATTTGTAGAAATTTGAAATTAGCTCTGATCTTTTTGAAACAAATTTTTTTAGACTCGACTCGACAAGCACTAATGAATTAAATAATCATTTCAATATTTTTTTTGATATGTTTTTCAATGATTTTGGTAAATGTAAAGAAAAATTTGAATTTTACTTTATTTGATATTTGACAGTATTGCAACTGAACTCATTACTATCTTTCTCGCATAATTTACCTTATCTCCTCAAATTTTTTTGTTATATTTGGATGTATTCCCAAATAACTATAAACTGACTCTCATGTGACCATTACATGTCTTTTATTTTGTTATAATGCATTGCTTTAAATAATCATTTCCTAAATAACTTCTATATATATTACATGTCTTCAAACACTTATTTGCTCTTTCTAATTTTCTACTAATTTTTACAATTTTAAATATTTTTTCGTTTGTAGGATTAGATGTAGAATTTTTGTATAATTTTACTCATTTGTTGAAATATTTTGCTTAATTTAGTAATGTGATGTTGTTTTTATTTACCTAATTTTCTTCTTTATTACATATTTAGTTAATAATTAAAAGAATACTTTATTACTATTATTTCTGTATTTTCTAATAATTTGTAGTAACTCCAAATGAGTTTTGATTTTGATGAAATAATTATCATTGAACACATATCGATGGGCTTCATTAAATTAAATATTTATTATAATTTTTTTTAACATGTTTAAGGAGGAATATCAATTCAAAGGTAATTTTATGATTCAGGAAGTTAAAATTAAAATCCTTAATATATTGGATTTCCATTTTCTCATAAAATTTATCTAACTAAAAGTTTTTGCTTTGCTTTGATTGTATTAGTATCAAACTGTAAATGTCCTCTATATGACCTTTCCATGTGATTGATTTAGTAGCATTACACTACTTTAATTTATCTCATTTCGATTATAATGTATATTTGCTAAATACTAAAAAACATTATTACTAATTATTCTTATTTAAATTAGCAAAACATGTTAATATGAAATGATATCTAATTAAGATCAAACTAAAACTAGTTCGACTCATCTCGACAAGCTCTATTTAATTAAACGCTTATTTTACTATTTTTAACATGTTAATAGATGAAATGATCAAGGATGTTATAATCCTTGAATAAAGTTCACCACAAAGTTTATCTCATTTGTTCAATTACTCATGTCACCTTCATATTGCTTTTATTAAGTTATATTGCATTGGTTTAATTTATTTAATTTCAGTTTTAACATAAATTTAAATAATATAAAATATTATTATTATTTATGTTTATTTATCTTCATAATTTATGTATTTTCAAGTGATGCTTTAGTTAGGTGACACTAATGTCATTAGACTTATGTTGAAGAACTTAATCCTATTAATTATTTATTTTTATTTTTTTAAATATTTATTTTTTAAAATTTTTCCACATTTTATGAGGCAGTTTTATTCATACTTCATTTGATGATCAAGGATGTTACACTCGACATGCTTGTATATTAGAATATAACTTTCATTTATATTTTATCATATTTTTTGAATTTTTTTATTTGACTATTGTTTTGTGTCATAAATCTCATCACATGTAAACTGTACATGTCCATCATTTTCTTATATTATATAGCTTGTGATATCTTAATTTTGCTTTAATATATATTTACCTAGTGCTAAAATAGTAAATTGTTATATTGTATTGTTGTTTATTGATGTAATTCTAATTAATTCCAATTTAGGTTTGGTTTTGATGACATAAACAGTGTTGGGCTCATGTAGACAAGCTCTGTCTAATTAAATATTTGTTTGTAAGCTTTTAAATATTTTTTTTCTAAGATTTATGTACAATATGTGAGATTTTGATTTGCACCTGATCTAATGATGGATGAAATAACACTTGTTCTCATTAGCATCATGGAATGTAGCTTCCTTGTATACTTTATCTCAAGTTTTTTTTATAGTTTTAACTATTTCTAAGTTATATGATGATGCTATCATTTATCTTATTATAGATTTGTTTTATATTTACTTACTATTAAAATAATTTTTTTTTTATTATTGAAGCTTATTTTTATTCGTAATTTAAATTAATTCTAAATGAGAGCTAATTAAAATGAATGAAACACGATCATACTTTGCTCAAGATAAAAAATATTTTCTTAGACTAATCTCGATTAGATTCAAAAAATTAAATTCATTTTTATATTTTGAAATATAATAGAAATACAACTTCTTAGTAACATAAAAAAATTATAATAACATTGAAATAGTTAGATAAATTGTTTGTTAAAATTGCATTCCGAAATTCTAAGAAAGGTAAGTGTAACATATTTGATCGTTAAAAAAGTTTTGAGTGAATATGTCTTATAAAACACTCCAAAACAATGGAAAATAAGATATTAAAGTTCTAAAAATAATTTTTATGTAGATAAAGCTCATAGAATCTTGTCCAACGATGTTTGCTTCATCTTGATGAGAAAACATTTGGAATTATTATGAATTACATTAATAAATAAACATAAGTAATATTAAATTAATATTTTCATATTGAATAAAAATATATATGAATGGTAAAATTTGGTAATTTGAAGAACTTTTTATAAAAAAATATTTTAAAAAATCTAAAGGTAACTCAAGAAGAGAATTAGAGTGATATAGTATTTTAACCAAAACAAAGTCCAAAATATGAGAAATTAGATAAATTGTATTAGGTATGATTTAAAATATCTCCTAAAGAATGAAAAAACTTCAAAAAAAAATTAGAAATAAGAACATAAAATTTTAATTTGATGATCTTTTCTAGAGGTGTCTAATAATTTTTTTTTGTTAGGGCCCTTAATAAAGTTTGACTCAACTCATTGCTATCTTGAAATGAAACTTTTAAGTAAAATCTATCTTATTTTTTAAAAAATTTTACTTTAGTTTTGTTATTTTATTATGAAACTCTAAAGGTCTATTAATTTGACTTTTACATGTCTTTGAGTGATTAAATTATATTAATTTTTTTTATCTTATACATCACTTAATAGTTAGTTATTCCAAAAATAATTTATTCTTACATATACTTATTCATTTTCTTAATTCAATGTAATTTCAAATGAGGTGTGATAGAGACAAAGCAAACATGGAAAACAATTTTAATATTAACTAAATATATATAAAATTGAAATCAGATACAATGATGTAATGTGATAAAGCAAAACCATGGAAAACAATTTGAGGAAATCTTGTACAATTCATAGAAAAGTTTAATTCTAAGATAGTATAGAGGTTATGATTAAGATCCTGTATTTTCAGATCTAAAACAAATAAAAATTTCTCTTCAAATATACTAATACCCTAAAAACAACATCCCAAAACATAATTTAAAAAATATTTTATTAAGTTGTGCACTATGATACAATTCCAATGAGATTATTTTTTTATCTCTATCAGACTTTGTTTGGAATTTCTATGACTCATAAGATTTAATAAGTTTAGTTCATAATAAATTATTATTTTAAAATTAAGTAAATTTATATTATCATTTTTGCAATGAGATAGGCTAACAAAATACAACATAACAAAATAAAAGTTATGTAAGTTTCACATGATAGATGATTTAGTGTTAATCATACAACAAAATAAATAAAAAACTTTGAAAAAATTGGAATATTATAGTAGAAAGTTACATTCTAAGATGCAAAGGAAATAGTTTGTACAAAATTCAATAATAATATCAATTACAAAATAAATTTCTTATTGAGAATGCCAATATAATTAGATAGTGCGCATCAACACTAATCCAATGACATTTGTTTTGTCTACAACAAACCATGTTTGAAATTTCTATGAATTGCAAAAGTTATAAGGTTAAATAACAATAAATTTTTATTCTTTTCAATACATAAATATATATTAGTTTTTATTTAGATATATGGAAGCAAAATATTATAATAGAATCTAGGTGATGCAAATTTCACCTCGAATAAGATTTATATTAATGTAGTAATATAATAAAATTATAAAAATCTTTCAAAATATTTTAAATAGTATAAGAAGCTTATTTTCAAAGATACTAAGGAGATAATGTGGAACATCCTCGATCATCAAAGTTAGTGCAAACAAATTTATCTAATAATGCATGTCAAAACTATAAAAAATAAGATATTTGATCTTAATTGAACATTATTTGGAATTACTATGAATTAAAAATGTAAAAAACATAAATGATAAAATATTACTAGTTTTAATGTTGACTAAATATATATTGATCTAAATTAAGATAAATCTAAGTGATATATTACTATAAAATTAAAGAGATCCAAGGATCACACAAGAATAGGTTGAGAACTAAATAGTAATATAACAAAATCAAAGATCAAGAATTTTTGAAATGAAATAAATTGTGTTAAAAGTGGTACCTTTACATGGCCTTGATTTTGTTACATTGTAGAACTTTAGTTTATTTTTCTTCAACTTTTAATATAAAATTTTCTACTTTATGTTAAGATATTTTTTTTTCTCTTTTATATATTTCTAAATCATTCTAATCCCAAAAGAGATCTAATGGAAATGAATAAAAAACTATTGGACTGATCTTGATGTGTTCTTTATAATTAAACATTAATTTTTACATTTTAAAATATTGTTTTATACATTTTTCAACAAGCTTTATGAGATGTTTTGAGCCTTACTTGAGTTAATGATTTAGAATGTCACAACTTTTCTTTTTGGTATCTTAAAATGCAACTTTCTCAAGCAAGTTGTCTTTTCATTTCAAATATTGATCTTTGACTTTGTTAAATTGTTGTGAAACTCCAATTTGCATCTAGTGAGACCATTACATTGCATTGGTTTTGCTATATATATGTTGCTTTATATCAACTAATTTCACATTTAATTAATTTTTCTTTAATATTAAAAAAGTAATTTAATATTATTTTTTTGTTTGCTTTGTTAATTTAAGAAAATTCTAAAGGTGGATTAATTTAAATGAAGCAAATGTCATAAGACTACCACGACTAAATCTACTTAATAAAATAATCATTTCTAAAATTTTAAATATTTCATGTAGATATTTAGCATTTTTTATTATGCATTTGAATTCATACATATTATGGTAATTAATAATATTACACTCTATCTCCATAGAATCTTAAAATACAACTGTCCATCATTGATCTTATTTCTTCAATGTTTATGTAGTTATTTAGTCACATTACTATGTAACTCTTAATGCCTTATTATTTCAACTTCAAGGTACATTTAATTAATATTACATTAAAATTTTTATCTTATTTACTCAATTAAATATAATTAATTCCAAATGATGTTTGATTGGATGAAAATAAATTTTGGCTTATCTCAATGAGCTCTCTAACTAAATTTTCATTTTAATTTCTTATGTATGTTATGTCATTATAATTTTTGTATGATTTGTGATATATTTTTATTCAAGCACGTTCTTTGATAAAGGATGTTACACTCAATCACTCTAGTGTATTGGAATTTAGTTTTCTTGTAAATTTTATCACATTTTTTAAAATTTATTATTTTTATTTATTTATGTTAATGTCAACATATTATTTATCCCTCATTTGACTATACTTCACTTTTATTGGTTCATATTTCTATACTTCAATTTCTTTAATTTTAGCTTTAATAAATATATATATCCTTATTATTGAAAAAAATTAATATTATTTTTTTGCAGATTATGGAGTAACACCAAATATGGATTGATTATGTTGAAACAAATATCATTGGAGTCACTCCATGATTGTTATCTATATAATATTCATTTTTAAATTTTAAAATATTTTTTTTCCAAGTCTAATGAGATGCTTGAAGACATAATTTGATAACCGCTTGATTTTATGAACTAGGCTTTTACACTCAATTATATTACATTAGTTTAATTGAACTTTTTTTTGCTTTAAGATTTATCCACCAAATATTAAAAAAGTAAAATATTTTTATCATAATTATTTTTTTGATAAATTGATACTAACCCAAATATGGTCTTATTGAGGGAAAAATATCATTAGACTCCTCTTAACTAGCTTAATCTAATTATATATTTATTTTCATATCTCAAATGTTTAGTTTTTAATAGTTTCAGTTGTTTTATCAGATATTTTGATTTGACATTAATTTGATAATCGTCGATGTTAAATGTGATCCCCTAAGTATTTTAGAATGCAACTTTGACTTACAATGTATCTCATTTTTTCAATGTTACTGCTTGACGCGATCATGTTACAATGAAACTCTAATTGTCCCCCTTGTGAGCTTTACGTTTCCTTCATTGGGATATATTGTCTTTAATTTATGTCATTTAAATTTTAATATATTTTAAATAATATGAAGATAATAATTTATTAGGACTTATACTTATTTGCTTAAATAATTATGGGAATAAAAATGAGGACCAACAGAGATGAAATAATATTATTTTTTAAAAATTGATTTTTTTATTTTTAATTATTTTTTCTCTAGTTCTAGATTTAATGATGGAATGTGCTACACCTGATCTCCTTAGAAACTTCGAGTGCAACTTTCCTATATAGATATGTTATTTTTTTCTTTGTTATTTCTTCACGTGGTTATAATTTTCTAAAGCACTATGTTTCCACTAGTGTGGCCAATACATCATCTTGATTTAGTCATGTTACATTATTTAGATTTATCTCATTTTAGTTTTATTATATAGTTACTTAAATATGAATAATAATTTATTTTTTTTTATTTTGCTAATTTATAGTAAATCCAAATGTGGTCTAATCTAAACAAAACAAATGATTGCAGAGTCATCAAAACTGCCTCAATGGAATTAAATATTTCCTTTTATATTTTTTTTTAAATATTTAATTCTCATGGATTTATAATTATTTATTAGATATTTTAATTCATACATGAAAAAATTGTTAAGGATGTCACACTCAATCTTTTTAGTCTCTTAGATTATTGCATTCTCACACAATTAATCTAATTTGTTAAAATGTTTTACTTTGATTTTATCATATTATTTTGTAAGTCAAAATTTCATCTCATTTCACCTTTAATTTTTTTTAATTTTAATATAATTAATTACTTCATTATTTTAAATTTAATTTATAAAATAAATTTAATTTGTTTTTAAATGATAATTTCTTATTATTTATTTTTGTTTTGATTAGTAATTAATAGTAAATAAAAACAACATTTGATCTATATGAAACAAACATCGTTAGGCACATCTTTATGTGGTATATCAAATTAATTATTTATTTCTTAAGCTTTTTAAAATAATTTAGATTCTATTGTTTTGGCATTTCCTTGAGAGGTATTTCAATTTGTACTTGATTTTGTGATATAAGATAATACACTCTCTTTTGTTCTAGAAAAGCAATTTTCCCATAATTTATTTCATTTCTTAAACTTTTTTTGCTTTCATTTCGTTATATCTAATCAAAGAAACAGAAATTAATTTCTATATTTTAAATTTTTTTGCAAACTTGATGAGACATTTTGATTCGTAATATAATTGATGATCAATGATGGTAGCCACCATGGTATCGTAGAGTCCAACTTTTCCACACAATTTATGAATTATTTTTACCTTTTTTCTTTTAATTGGTTATATTACAATGTACCTCTAAATCTTATTATGTGTGAAATTTATATCGCTTAGATTTGGTTATACTATATCTCTTTCTTTTAAATTATTTTAGATTTAATACATATTTTCTTGATAACAAAATATTATTTTTTTTATTAATGCTTATTTATTTTGGTACTTTGTAATAATTCTAACATCCAACATTTTGGAATAAAATTATTATACTCTTTCAGATGGTCTCTATATAATTAAATATTTATTTAAATATTTTATTTTTAATGATTTATGCAAGCTTCAATAGACACTTTGATTCATATAAGATTTAACAAATTAAGATGTTAGATTTGATCTTCGTGATATCTTGGGATGCAACTTTTGACATATAATTTAACAGATTTTTTCAAATTTTTCTCTTTGATGTTCTTATATTACTATAAAATAAAAACTATCTTTTTATGTGATTTATACATTGTTTTTCTTTAGATATATTACATTATTTCAATTTATATCTTTAAAACATATATATATATATATTATTAGAAAATGATTTATTATTGTTTATGCCTATTTAATTTTTTAATTAATAGTAATTCTAGAAGAGTTTTGAATGAGATAAACAAAAGGATTTTGGACTCATCACAACAACCTCTACTCTACTAAATAATCTACTTGAAAATTTCAGATATTTAATCTTTTATGGCTTTAAGGTTCCTTTCTTGAAACATCGGCTCTTACCTCATTTAAAAATCACGAACACCACACTCAAGCTCCTTTTGTCTTAGAATGCAGCTTCCATATATAATTTATCCCATTTCTTCAAATATTAAAAAATTTTTTTTTATTAGTATTACCTCAAAATCTCTTCTTCATTGACCTTTATATTAACTCTATTTTTTATATAATATTACTAAAATTTATTATTTTCTAGCTTTAATATAAATTTATTTAATAATAATATTATAATTTATTATTTTTTTGCACATATTTACTTTTATAATTTGTAGTTATTTCAAAAGAGGTCTAATCAATAAGAAAGAAATATCATTGGACTTGTTTTAATGAGTTTTGTTAAATAAAAAATTTATTTGTAAATTTTTAAATATTTTATCTTGTTTTTTTTATTTTAGGAGAAATGTTTACTTGTATCTTATTTCATGATCGAGGATAGTACACTTGACCTCTTTAATATCTTAGAATACATCATTCTTGATTAATTTGTATCACTTTTCGAAATGTTTAACTTCTATTTAGTGATATTACTATGTAACTATAAATGTTAACAAGTGTAATCGTTATAACAACATGATTTCACTATATTGGATTTCTTTTCTTATATTATTTTAACTTTAATACATATATTTACATAATATTAAAAAAAATAATCTATGGTTAATTATGCCTATCTAACTTGGTATTTCATAATAATTTCAAACGAGACCCAATCAAGGCAAAACAAATGCTTTTGGACTCATCTTAACACACTTTATCAAATGAAGAATTCACTTTAGAATTTCTATGTATTTTATTTTCTAGTGTTTTCGTGTGCTATGTGAGACATTTCATTTGTATCTAATTTGATATTCTAGGATTTGCCATTCCATCTATTTTGTATCATTCAATGTAATTTTCTTGTATAAATTTTCTAGATTCTTTATCGTTTTCTTTAATTTTATTGTTCTACAATGAAACTCTAATTCTACACTTACGTAATATTTCTATTCATTTTAGTTGCTAGTATTACATTACTACAATTTACTTAACTAATACTTTAACACATATCTTATATTTATTTAATACTAAAACAATAATCTGTTAGTACCTAGGATATGTTTTTTTGCAAAGTATCACAATTAAAAATGAGGTCCAATTGAGACAAAGCATGTGTCGTTGGACTCACCTAGATGAGCTCTATCCAATTAAATATTAATTTCTATATTTCTAAATATCATATTTCTTTTTATATTTGAAGACTTTACTAGAAATTTTTATTTGTGTCTCCTTTGATGGTAGAGGATTTTACATTTGATGTCCTTAGTAAAATGGAATTCAAATTTTTAAAAAAGTTTCACATTTTTCCAATATTTTTATTTTTATTTTTTAGTTATGTAACTATGAACTCTAATTTTCTGCTCAAGTGATCTTTACATTACATTCACTTGGTTACATTACAAGACTTTAAGTTTTCTTATTTTAGATTTAATCAAAATTTAGTGAATAAAAAAATAATAATATTTTGTTATCTATGGATATTTTATTTCATAATTTGTAGTAATTCCAATGGAGTGCTAATTGAACCAAAAAAATCATTACACTCAACTCAATAAGCTCTATTTAATTAAATATTTAATCTTATAATTTTAAATATTTCTTTTTTATTTTTCCATGGTTTATAGCAAATTTGGAATTATTCCAAATTTCATGATCAACGATGTCAAACTTGATCACCATAGCACCACGGAATGTAGCCCTCTCCTTTAATTTGTGTGACGGAGTGTAGCCCTCTCCTTCAATTTGTGTGATTTAGTAAACTATTTTGCTTTGGTCTAGTTATAATATTATGAAACTCAAAACTTCTTTCGATGTGACTTTTAAATCTCTTTATTTTGTTACATTACATTACCTTCGTTTATTTCATTCTTGCTTTAATAAATTTTCTCAACATATTAAATAAATACTTTTTTATTATTTAATGTTATTTAATTCTATAATTTACAATAATTAAAAAACAATTTAAGGAAGGTGAAAGTAAAATCGTTCGAGTCCTCTTAAGATCCTATATTCAATTGAATATTCATTTATATATTTTTAAAAATTTTGTTTTCTTTGATTTTGGCATACCTTACAAAACTTATCAAATAGCAGTTGATTTGATGATAATGGATGTTAAACAGGATCTTATTAGTGTCTTCTAATGTAGATTTCCCATAATTTTTAACTATTTTTCTCAAATTTTTTGCTTTGATTTCGTTATATTTCTATGAAATATTTATTGTCCTCTTGTGACACTCAAAATATTTATTTATTTAAATGTTATCATGGCTTATAGGGTAATTAGATTTTTGCATCATTTGATGATTGGGGATGTTTCACCAAATTTGCTTAGCATCTTTGAATGCAAGTTTCCCATAAAATTAGACATATTTACCTAAATTGTTTTTGATTTTCTTATTTTACTACCTAGCTCTTAATCTTTTCTTGTGTGGCCTTTATATCATTATTTTTTTCTATATTAGATATTTTTATTTAACTCATGTTAGTTTTTATATATAGATAATTAATAATGAAATAATAATTTTTTTATGATCATTTACATTGATAATTTGTTGTATTTCTAAATGAGGTATGATCAAAATTAAATAAATATCATTGGAGATTTCTCGACAAACTCTATGCAATTAAATCTTCATCTATATAATTGTAAATATTTTTTTTGGCACATTTTATTAGTCATTTTAATCTACAGTTAATTTGATAATTATGAATGTTACATTCCATCTCCTTAATACCTTGGAAGGCATCTTTCCTACATATTTTAAACTCATTTCATCAAACTAATTATATTGATTTGAATTTGTTATTATGAAACTATAATTCTTCTCTCATTTTATATTTATATTGCTTTGAATTTGATATTTTGTATTTTAATAAGAAAGATATCTTATTATACTTTATATTTATTTGCTTTCTAATTGTCAAAAATTACAAACATGGTACAATATAAGCAAAACAAAGATCATTGGACTCATCTCAATAGACCCTATTTTTTTAAATATTTTAATTTCTTGTATTTTTTAATAAGTTTTAAGGTGGTTATTCTCGATCAATTTAACATATTGCCATGCAAAAGTCCCATACAATTGATCTCATTTTGTGAACTTTTTTCCTTTATTTGATCATATATCTATGTAACTTAAATCTCATCACTTATATTTTATAATATTATATTACTTCAAACTCATTTCTTCAAACTTAGGATGTAACTTTCCTACTGATTTTAACTCATTTCTTCAAACTTATCATTTTGATTTGAATTTGTATGAAACTCTTATTCTTCTCTCATTTTATATTTATATTTCTTTGAATTGGTTATTTTGTATTTCAATAAAAAAGAGATCTAATTATACTTATATTTGTTTACTTCCTAATCCTCAAAAATTTCAAACAAGGTACAATATAGATAAAACAATGATCGTTGGACTCATCTCAATAAGCCATATTTTTTTAATATTTTATTTTATTGTTTTGTTTTTTAAAATAAGTTTTAAAGTGGTTTTTCTTAGTATCTTGCATGTAACTTTTTTATACAATTTAACTCATTTCTTTAAATATTTCACTTTACTTATGCAATGTTATTATTTATCTCAAAATCTTTTGTTGTGTGACCTTTACAAATTTTTTATTTGCTTATATTAAATTTATTTAGGTTTAATTATTTTAGTTCTAAAATATATTTACTTAATATTAAAACAATAATTTATCCTCGTTTATGCTTAGGTAATTTTTTGATTCAGACATTCAAAATAAGGTGCAATTAAAAGTGTACAAACATGATTTGGCTCGTATCAAAGAGTTCTGTACATTTAAT
Organism: Vanilla planifolia; assembly: GCA_023846275.1. Classification (NCBI taxonomy): domain Eukaryota; kingdom Viridiplantae; phylum Streptophyta; class Magnoliopsida; order Asparagales; family Orchidaceae; genus Vanilla; species Vanilla planifolia. The sequence continues at coordinate 60,717 of JAIUJO010000371.1, forward strand.
TATACATTTTTATATTTTAAATATTTCATTTCCAAGACCATTGACTTTTTTTGTGAGATATTTTTATATGTACTAGAATTGAAGATCGGTTATGTTACACTAGATCTCTTTTACATCTTGCATTGCATATTTCACATGCAATTGATTTTATTTTTTCAAATTATTTGCTTTAATTTTGATAGTACGTCTATGTTATTTGCATATATTGTATTGCTTCAATTTATCTAATTTATATATTAATTTATATTAAATTAACAATGTAATATTTAAAATTTATTGTTATATTTAGTTATTAACTTTTATAGATCTTTGTGTATCTAAGAGATGTCAAATCAATGAGAAAATGTCATAGAATAATCTTAATGAGTTTTATCAAATTAAATATTCATTTTATATTCTTCAAATATTTTAATTCCTAAAGTTTTGGTAGTTTTATAGAGACATTGACATTCATACCTAATTTGATGATAAAAAACTTTACACTCAATCACCTTATTTATTAGGAATTCTGCTTTCATGTATTTTCACATATCTTCATACTTCTTGGTTTGAGTTTGCAGTATTATTATGTAAATTTAAATTTCTACTTATGTAACGTTTACATGACCTTATTTTGGACATATTGAATTGCTTTAGTTCATAATATTTCAGATTCAACATATGTCTACATTATGTTAAAAAAATTATTATTTAAATTGTTTGCTTTGTAATTCTCATTAAATTATTTATTATTATTTGTTCTTCTTTAGCTTGGTTAATTGAAGTATTTTCATTCCACCCCTCCAAGGGATAATGAACTCGTTGCATCCCCTTCTGTTCGTAGGTAGAGTTAGTCTGGACCTCAGAGGTGTCACTTGCTTGTGGAATGAAACCTCTACCCACAATGTGCATGGGCCTTCCCTGATGGTAACAGACAACAAAGCCAATACCAGCCAATTCATTCTTCACTACAGTGTCACAATTGATCATTATTCAGCCAGTTGGAAGGGAAGCCAAAAACTAGTTACAGGGACCCCAAAAGGTTGAACTTCCTGCTGGACGTAGAAGTATGATGATTAATGAGCTCTATAATGGCAATGCTTTCCAATTTGATCTTATGGATTAACATGTTATTGTTGAGGGTGGTCTCTTTATGCACCCTACGAATTCTATTCTCCCAAATATGGATCAAAGTAGAGGCCGCAATAGCCAAATGAGCCGTAGTGATGCCACGCACCGCGCTAGGCTACGCACCGCAGGAGAGGAAGGCTCTAGAAAGCAACCGCTAATGTGAGAGAGCATGCACACACCACAATAGATGTGCAATAGCTCAGCGGAGGTGCACAACATAGGTTCCTCCAAGATACTGCGTTTCGCAACACAATGACACAGTGCATGCTGTAGTGTCTCAGCCACATCATAGCCCCAACTACAGTTGCTATAGTCAGTCAAATACCTTCTTGTGAACCAATCCTCCATAGGAACAAGGTTTTTAGCCACACGCCAAAAGAAAGTATGGACCCAGGGCATGACATTCAGCTTCCAAATCCAACCAAGGTCACCCGACAGTGAAGTAGGCCGAGCATTATCAGCTCTCCTAAAGGCAATGAGAGCCCGGTAGAACTTGGTAGTGGAGACCTTAGGGGACTTGGTGTGCACCTGAAGAAGCTCACCATTCCCACAATTGTGACCCCATTGCAAGTGCAGGACTTAGTCCTCTAAAATGGGGTTCGCTCAGTAAGCAACAGAATCCCTATCACACTTTGTCGGTCCCAACATGTAATCTCCCAAACACTTTGGTCATAAGGCTTCCATGTTAATAAATGTGGGCCAACATTTTATTGGAAGGAAAACCAAACAATTTTCTTCATAGAAATTAGTGCACATTCCATCCACCACACTCCAAATGAAACCCCATAGGGCGTCTGGGAAGGCCTCAATCAACAACCTTCTCGCATGAGAGGGACCCCTAGGGACCTTGCAGGCATTCTTTCCCAAAGGGTATCTTCATGATATCCACCCAAAGGGTATCCTAATGGTTTAAAAGTCTCTTGCAATTCTTCATGACTAATGCACGACTACAGACCTTGAGATCAAGTTAGCCAAGGCCTCCCATGTCCTTCGGGAGCATAACAGTGTACCAATCAGGAAAATGGATAGCATGAGCCATTCCCGCTCCACACCATAAGAATCTCCTTATCAACTGTTCCATCTACTCCACCACACCACGTGGAACCACACAATGACTCATCACAAAATTTAGAAATGACACCAAAATAGCCTTGATCAATGTATCCTTCTAGCCAAGGAGAGGGGGTGCACCTACCATTTAGCAACCTAATACTCAATTTTTTGAATCAAAAAGTTGAAATCCGCTTTCATGAATAACTTAGCCAAAATAGTAATTCTCAGGTAAGAGAGTGTATTTCCCTTTGGGATACCAAGCTTAGAGGACATAAGCTTCATATTTTTCTTCTTCATAACTGTACTAAAGAAAACTATTGATTTCTCATGATTAACATGGAGCCCAGCGAACTTATTGAACTTGTGGAGCATCTTCTTGTTAACAAACTCAAACTTATGTGAACCAGGTGCATAGATAATAACATCATCAGCATATAAAGGGTGCGAAATAAGGGGGCCATTGGAGGTGCATCTAAAGTCGAGCAACGCCTGAGTCTCACACTTACGTGCCAGCATAGATAAATATTCTGATACCAGAGTGAACAAATATGGGGATAGGGGGTACCCCTGGCAAAGTCCCCTAAAAGCTTAAATCCACGACAGTCAATCTACATTCAGCAAAATAACCAATCTCGGGGAGGTAATGCAAGCAAGGACCCATTTGCATCATATCGGTGGGAAGCCAAGGAGTTGCATCATCTCCTCATTGAATTGCCATCTAACACTATCGTACGCCTGCTCCATATCCACTTTCATAGCCATCAAGCCCACTTTCGATGCGGAGGAATGCTTTCTCTCCCCCATCTCCTACGAAATAAAGATGTTGTCTGAAATGGATGTCCCGGGAAGAAAAGCTCCCTGCTCTCTAGCAATAACCTCAAGTAAAACTCCTTTGAGTCTTCTGCCAAGATCCTGGCAATAATTTTATAAATGACATTATAGAGGCTAATTCTCCTAAAGTGTTTTGGCCTACAACCACCTTGCCTCTTAGGAATAAGTACCACCAATGTATCCTTCCATAGTTTAGGCATATGATTCTCCCTGAAGAGGCAAAGAATAGCTTTTATAATATCGATATGAGTGATCGCCCAAATAGCCCATAACAAACTTTATTGTGATGTCGTCCAACCTAGGTGCTTTGTTTCTCCTACTAGTCTTAATTGCATTGGCCACCTCCTCCTCAGTGATCTCACGGGTCAGTGATTCCCTATTCTTAGGGCTAATGAAATTGTGTGAGAGATGTCATCGTGAGGGTCCAAGCCATGAACCACCCCACAATTTTGAGCCAAACAAACTCTTATAAGATATTGCTGATATCGGCCCTCGATTCCACCGTGTTCTCCTCATCATTCCTCATCTGTGATATATTGTTATTATGCCATCTAGTAGTGGCTGTAGCATGAAAAAACCTTGTGCTCTTATCCTCGAGTTGTACCCAATGGATTTTCTCTCTTTGGCACCACCACTTCCCCTCAAGTGTGCACCCCCTATGGAATTCTAAAATGAGATTGCCAAGCTGGGAGTTCTCCTCATTCAGACCCTGACCCAACACCTTGTGTTGCCGTTCTCCAATCTTCCTCTCATAGTCCTTATTGTCCCAGCAATGTCCCGCATCTCCCTCCTACTCCAGCTGTGCTAAGCCATCAGGCAACGACGAAACTTAGTAGAGAGGCTATCTATACAATTCCCCATAGTACTTCTGGACCACACATGCTTCACAATGTCGACAGACTCGGGATGGTCAAGCCAAGTGTTCTTAAACTGGATCCTGTTGTCTTTCGGTTTAACTACAGTTGTGCCCATATCAATCCTAAAAGGGCAATGATCAGGCTCGATCCGAGCAAGATGAGTCCCCAAGGTGGCTGGGAAAACATTCAGCCCATTCGCATTCATAAGAGCCCTATCCAGCCTCTCCCAGATTCTTTCATTCCTCTGCTTGTTGTTGCACCAAGTGAACATACTGCACACAAAACCCAAAACAAGAAGCTGAAGATCCTATATAACCTCTGAAAAACTCTTGCTAGTCAAGTCCACAATTGTAGGCCTTACCCCCCTCTTCTCCTCTTGGGACATCACAATATTGAAATGCCTCAAAATAATCATAAGGTCATCCCCCTTTTCCTCCACTCTCAACTTATACCAAATATCCCTACGTTTGTAAGGGTTATTAGGAGACTATACCACACAGCATTTCAGATATGAGCCTCTCAGGACCCTAACACAAAAGACAACAATATGCAATGAAGAACGAGTAACCTCCAAGTCAACTTAGTGCCTCCACATAATAACAAAACCAGGTGACTTCCCCTTAGATGGCTGAGTAGTAAACTTCCAATTCCTACTGAGGAGAAGGTCTGCATCACGTCTGTCAAAGGATTGCACTCTATTCTCCACAAGTGCCACCACCCCTATATTTCCTTCCATAACAAATCTCTGTAGGTAGCAACATGATTCCTTTTCCTCATCCCCCTAATGTTCTAGACAGTAATCTTAATCATTAACAATAAGTATGTTCCTCCCAAGAACATCAGTACAATCTCTTTCCACCAAGGCCACAAACAACAAAATGCAACCCCAAACACACCATGGGGATGCTCAAGGAAAAATGCTTCGTGGGTGCACACACGTGCAGCACCCACGCACCGAAGTCCTTCCAAACACGCAGCGTCTGCTTGCACCGTCCCACTGCACGAACCCCCTGCATTGTATCCAGTGCAACTAAATGTTGCCATCCGCCAGAAACTTCAAGCGCCTAGTGTGCCAAACTAGTCGCAGCACTTTGCAGCTCCTCCAAACACCTCAGCATGTACAAACACCTACAACCTGTACATCCACCTATAATGACGTACACCCACGTCGCAGCACGCACCCACACCTGTTGCAATCCACGATTTGCAGTTAGGGGACTTGCCCCTCATTCCTTAGCGGCATGTTTATCGTTCAAGCTGGTGCTGCAGTCTTCCCCATCGATAATGTTCACTAGCCTTGCTTCCTTGCCTTTGTCACCTGTCATGAGTCCTTATTTGTTATTTGGGGCTATGCTTATCACAACTTCTCTATTTGGGTCTATCTTTTGTCGCTGGGGCCGCAAACGTTCGTTCTGCATTAAGGCCTTTGGGGCCCATGACCTTTGAAATGGCTCCCTTCCCCTAACAATCAAGGTGCTTCTTTTTCTAATTGCAGTTCTATCCCATCCCTCCTCCCCTTTACGACCCCTAACAGTGTTGTTCAAAGCATGAGATCTCTGCTCAATCTTTTGGTGTTCGTTTGTGTTCCATGTTGGCATTAACTTTCTTGGCTGGACAACCATCAGAGGCACTAAACCATCTCTTACTACCTCGTCTGCATGCATATCCTATGCCAGAGCTAGTAGCACGCATAGGGGAGCCACAGTGGCGGATTCAACAATTGCACTCCCGTTAGGGGCACACAACTCCTCGTTACCAATGATATTGGATGGTGCAAATCTCGTGTTCCTTACTATAGGTTTAGCAGTATTAGTATCCAGTTTTTTTTTGGACAATGCTCCACGACATGTCCCAATGGCCACACCCATAATAGATATGCGGTAGCCCCTCGTATTCAATAGCCTGGAAAGATTTGCCCAAGCCACCACTGAGCCATAACCTCGACTTGAGCGGCTTTGTGAGGTCCATCCCTACACAAACCCTAGCATATGAAGTCATTTGCATCTGCCCAGTCCAACCATCAAGTAGTATGGGTTCTCCCACATTCTTAGCAATTTTAACGATATTTTCAACATTCCAATACAGTAATGGTAGCACAGGAAATCGAATCCAAATGGGAGAACACATAGCAGGACCCAGTGATGGCTTGAAATCTATTGCCCACTAATCAAGAGCAATTGCTTGGCCTGCCACCTGTCATGGACCACCCAACCATACCTAATTTTTGTCTTCCACTGAATGAAAATGCAAACAAAAGTAGCTGAACGGTAATTCCAGGACACATAATTCACTAAGATGACCCCATCTTCCTGTCAATATTTTAGCAACGATAGCAAAAGGAAGGGAGTTTCCATATACTCTGCCAATGAGGTCGTGTAGATGAAAGATCCTACGCCTTGAGCAAGCAACGTGTGATAGAATAATCTCATCATTTTCCATAATATTTTTCATTAATGCTGCCCTTTCTTTAATATCAACCATTTTAGGGGGTAATAAAGGATGTGGCTACTCCATACCCTAAATTATTGTTGGCAGTGAGCTCACCAAAGGAGACCCTCACTCCTTGTTTTTCATGCTACCCTCTCTTGTGCAGCACATCCACATCACCATCACGCATACCCACATCCTGCGATGCAGCCGCAATGTCTGCTGCATTAGTCGGAACCCCTGCTGCGCGGAGACCCTTCCCGACGGTTTGAGCAGCATCACTTTCGTATAGTATTGCCTCATCACCAGCTTCCTTAATACACTCGCCCTCCTCCTCCAACACAAAACGCACTGCCCGTGCACTCAGTGGAGAATTTCTGCCATCCTCACTGTTGTACGAATGCTTCTCGGCCCCCTTTCACGTCCTCTTCTGCAATAGTTTTCTCATAGTTTGGGGACATACTGCCACAAGTTTTCAGCTTCTTGTTGCTCCTTGTATCCTTCGCTCCTATCATTAGAGACGACTTAGGATTAGAGGAGAAACAAAGAACCCTATGATGGACGAGCACCCCAACTGTTCAAAACACCTTAAGACTACCTACAAGTGATCATCCAGCACAGTGCAGAAATAAACGACAGTAATATAGAGCAATAAGAGCAGCCACACAAGCACAATTCATGCAGTCCCAGACCATAAGCAACAACATCTTGTATTATTACAACAAGGATTACAAGGCCAAAAAGACCAAATGTTGTGCCGAGATTCAGTAGACATAGGATGAAGCGCCACAAAGACCCCCAGAAATGCACAGGATGTTGATGAGCATCCTACCTTGCTAGGAAGCCGTGCCAAGCCTTATTTTATTAAATAATCCAAGCGCAGTGCATGAATATAGCAAGCAACATACAGAATACACCCAGCAAAAGCAGAGTCGTGCGGAAGAATGACTCGTGAACATGCAACTGCCATATTCCCCTCACATCAATTCTCAACTGGCTGACGCAGGTTGCACCGTGGGAAAGAGTAGAACTTTAATACTACTCCAGTGAGCCTATGGGACATAATGATTCAAAAACAAAGTTTGAATTTGAAATTGAAAAAACTGGTAGGCCTGCATGTAGGTCGTCTTCTCCATCAGATCTCAACACACGCACCAAACAGCAAAACCCTAGCAATGGAGTTACCGAGATTTACCTTAGAGAGTGCACAATAAATAAGGGGAAAACATGGAGCTGTAGATCCTGATGCTCCCAAATGCCTGAGCTTAAGATACAGCACTCAACATAGGTGCGAGGAAAGATAGGGCCGTGAAAAGAGAATCTGCACGGCACGGATGGAAGTCCCACTCCGGGAGAAAAAAGCATAGAGAGACCGTGCGCACGCCGACGAGAGAACACGGTGCAAGACAGAGCACCCGCGTCGGCGGGACTATGCGGAGTGCGAGCGTCACCTCGGCATGCGAATGCTGCTCGCCTTTCACAGGCGCCTCAGCCTCGATATATTGTATTGCTTCAATTTATCTAATTTATATATTAGTTCATATTAAATTAACAATGTGAAATTTAAAATTTACTGTAATATTTAGTTATTTATTTTTATTGTTCTTTGTATATCTAAGTGACGTCAAATCAATGAGAAACAAATGTCATAAACTAATCTCAATAAGTTTTATCAAATTAAATATTTATTTTTATATTCTTCAAATATTTTAATTCTCAAAGTTATGTTAGTTTTATAGAGACATTGACATTCATACCTAATTTGATGATTAAAAACTTTACACTTAGTCACCTTATTGATTTTGAATTCTGCTTTGATGTATAGTATTTCACATATCTTCATACTTCTTTGTTAGAGTTTGTTGTATTACTATGTAAATTTAAATTTCTACTCATGTGACCTTTACATCACATTATTTCGGACATATTTAATTGCTTTCCTTCATAATATTTCATGTTCAACTTATGTCTACATTGCTTTATTTTACTCAATTTATGTATTAATAAATATTTAGTTCATATTAAGGTAATATTTCTTTCCTGTTTCAATTTTTTACCTTGTTAATTCATAGTAAATCCAAATTACATCTAATGTACATAAAATAAAAGTCTTTGTACTCATTTTTTGAGCTTTATACAAATAATTACTCTTTTTTATTTATTTAAATATTTTTTTTCTAATTTCTTAATATGCCTTAAGAGGCATTTTTATTCATACAACATTTTCGTTTGTTACCCTTAAAATCCAAAAATGCAACTTTTATGTATATATTATTTCATTTTTGCAAAATTAATATATATGTCTCATCTCGTGCGATCTTTACATTATTATGATTTTGTAACATTACGTTTCTTTAACTTAATATTAATTTAACTTTAAATTATATTTACTTCATATTAAACAAGTAATTTATTATAGTTTATACTAATATAATTTTGTAATTCATAGTAATTCCAATCAAGCTCTTATTTAGACCAAAAAATAATATTGGATTTAATTCAAATACCTCTATGCTATTAAATATTCACTTTTCTATATTTTCAAATATTTATTTACGTTTTGTCACATTTATTGACAAATGTTTATGCATACCTTATTTGATCAGCTACGATGTTATACTCAAACTTCTTTGTATCTCCAAATGAAACCAACCAATGTAATTTGTCTCATACCCTCAAAGTTTTTGCACATTTTTTTTTACTATATATTACTTTAATTTATCCCATTTCGATTTTACTATATTTTTAATTTTATAATAAAACAATAATTTTATATTATTTATGATTATTTACTTTTGTAATTGTTGATAATTCCAATAGAGACTCAGTTGAGATGAGTTCTATAAAATTAAATTTTCAAATTTATATCTTTTAGAAATTTTATTTTCCAAGTTAGTGCCCCTTACAAGAATTTTCTATTCATACTTTTGTTTGAGAATGTCATACTTAATCTCCTTAAGATCTTGAAAAACCACTTTTTTAAACAATTATCTACGTTCTCAAAATGTTGCTATGATTTTGATATATTACAACATAACTCTAAATCTTCTCTCGTTTGACCATTGCATTAATTTATTTTGGTTATAATTCAATTCCTCAATTTTTCTTATTTAATCATTAATATATATTTATTAAATTTAAGAAATATATTTTATTAAATTTTTGGCTTATTTACTTTTGTATTTCATAACAACTCTAAACAAGGTCTAATTGAGTCAAGATAAACATCATTAAAATCATTTTCTTAAGCTCTATCTAGTTAAACTTATTTTATATTATGAAGGTTTTCTTTTGGGATTCTAATATGCTTTAAACTTTATTTTGATTCTAACTTAATTTGGGAATGTAACTTTTTAATATAATTTATATCATTTTTCAAATATTTGTTTTAGCTTTTTTACACTACAAATTAATGCAAAATCTTCTCTCATGTGAACCTTGCACTACTTTGATTTTGTGATATTATATAGTTTTAATTTATATCATTTCAAATTTAATAAATATTTACTTAAAGTTAAAATAATGTTTTATTGTTATTCATGTTTATTTTCTTTGAAACTTTATAGTGTTTCCAAGCTATGTTTAATAAAGACAAAAAAATGTCATTGAAGTACTTTATAAGTGTTTTTGATTTGTACTTGATTTGATGATGGATGATGTTTCACTTAATTTCTCCAATATCTTGTAAAGAAATTATCTCATTTATTTAACATTTTTATTTTCATTTGCAAATGTTATTGTGTAACCTTATGTGACCTAATTTCTCTTCAACTAAGTTTTTTAAAAAAACTTTATTATTTTTTCTCATCTAACATTTTGAATCACAGTTAATTCAAATGATGTCCAATCAAGATGAAATAAATGTTGTCATAAAAGTTCTCAATGAGCTTTATCCAATTAGGCTTTCATTTTTGCATTTTTTTAAAATTTTATTTTCTTAGGTTTTAGCGCACATTTTGAGACATTTTGATTTGTTCCTAATTTTATGTTCAAAGATGTAGCACTTGATCACCTTAGTACTTTGTAATGTAACTTTCTAATATAGTTTATTTCACAACATCAAATTTTTAGTTTTGATTTGGTTATATAATTATGCTACTCTAAATCTTCTCTTATGTGACTTCACATTGCATTTCTTTGATTATGTTACATTACATTTATTTATCTCAACTCAACATTAATATATATTTTATCAAATTTAAAATAATAATTTATTAATATTTTTTCTTATTTAAATTGATTATTTGTATTAATTCAAAATAAGGTCTAATCAAGTTAACAAAATGTCATTAAACACATCAATATAAGATTTTTTTTATAACTTCATTTTTATATTTCTAAATGTTTTTTTATGCTTTTGTATGCTTTAAGAAACATTTTAACTCATTGCTAATTTGAAAATCAAGGATGTTAAATAATCCCCTTAGTGCTCTGGAATGAAACTTCCCCACACGAATTATCTCATGTTACAAAGTATTCACTTTGTTTTTGTTATATTGTTATATAACTGAAGATCTAATGTTGTGTGACCTTTACATTGCCTTAATTTCATCATATTACATTTCTTTAAAATATCTTACTTTAGTTTTAAAACATATTTATATAATATTAAATTAAAAATTTGTTATAGCTTATGTGTATTTACTTTGTTAAATCAAAGTAATTGAAGTTGATGTCAAATTTATAAAAAAACAATATGCTTTAACATATCTCAACAAGGTCTATAATTTTGACATTAATTTTTGTATTTTTTTAAATATATTTTTTAGGATTTTCACATTCTATGAGGCATTTTGATTTAGAACTAATTTAATAAATGAGGATGTGACATCCATTTTATTAGTATCTTCAAATGCAACTTTCTTATAATGTTTTAGCTTTGATTTTTTTGTACTACTATTAAATTGAAATTCTTATTTTGTTTGAACCTAACAAGTCTATGAATTGGATATATTAAATTAATTGAATTTATTATTTTTTCAATTTTATTATATCTTTAATTAATTTTAAATTAATAATTTCCTAATATTTTTGACTATTTTCTTTGGAAATTTGAAATATTCCAAATTGTCTTCGTTCAAGAAGAAACAAACATCATTCAAATAATCTAAATGAGATGTATACTTTTAAATATTTATTTTTATATTTTTAAATACTTTTTGTGTTAAGAGTATTGTTATATATTATGAGATATTTTAATTCTTAGCTAGTTTCCTAATCAAGAATGTTACAGTTGCCATCCTTAGCACGTTAGAATGTAACTTTGTTAAACTATTTATCTCCTTTTTTTTCATTTTGTCTATTTCCATTTGGTTATATAATTATGCAACTTTTCATCTTCTCATCTATGACCTTTACATCATTTTGATTCATTTACATACATATCTTTAATTCATCTCATTCTAACTTTAACTTCTATTTACTTTATGTTAAAAAATATTTTATTTTTATCTACCCTTATTAACATTAGTAATTTTTATTAATTATAAATAAGGTAAATTATAATAAAACAAACTTCTTTGGAATACACATTCAATTTAAATATTCTTTCCTATATTTTTAAATATTTCTTTCTAAGGTTGTTGGCTTCTTTAGAAGAAATTTTGCTTGACAAAAAAAATGACTCTGGACTCATCTCAAAATGCCCTATGCAAATATTTTATAAATATATTTTTTTGAACATTAGTATTTATTATCGAATATTTTTCTTCGTATTTAATTTGATGATTAAGAATGTTACATTAGATATCCATAACATTTTGTAAACAAAATTTCTTATATTTTTTTTCTTATTTTTTCATAGTTTTCACTTTGAATTAGATATGTAACTATATAAATTTAAATCACCTTAAGTGTGACTTTATATGTTATTTATTTTGTTATATAAGACTACCTCAATTTATATAATTTTATTAAAAACTAAAATTTACTTCATTAAAAAAATAATAATTTATTCTAATTTATGGATATTTGTTTCTCTAATTCATAATAATTCAAACGCAAGTCATATCGATATGAAACAAATGTCATTAGACTTATCTTAACGAGCACTATCAAAATAAATAATTAATTTTTTAAGTTTAATATTTTTTAGTTTTGACACACATTATCAAATATTTTTATTTATATCTAACTTAATGATCGAGAAAGTTACACTACATGTCCTCAATATCTTGGAATGTAGCTTTCCAAAAAATATTATCTCATTTCTTCAAATGTATTGCTTTGACTTGGTTATATTGCAATGAAACTCTAGTTTTTCTTTAATGTGATGTTTACATCACATTTATTTGGCCGTATTAAATTGTTTGAATTAATCATATTTTAATCCTATTGCAAATTTTCTAAACATTAAAATAAAAAGCTTCATACTCTTTATCCTTATTTAAATTTTGTCTTTTCTAGATATGCTTCACCAAATTAAATATTCATTTTATATTTTAATATTTCATTTATAATTTTTCATGCTTTATGAGATACCTCAATCGATTTTTTATTTGAAATTTTATTATTTTGTACTCGATCTGCTTAGTTTTTTTGAGTTCTACAGTCCTACACAATTTATTTCATTTCATTAAATATATTTTGTTTTATTTTATTTAGTTATGTCAAACTCTAATTCTCCTTTTATTTGAACTTTAAATCAGTTTTGTTAAGTTAAATTAAATTTAATTACTTTCTTTTTCTTACTATAAATTTCTTTAATTTATCTTATTTTTACTTTAATAAATATTTTTTTAAATAATAAACAATAATTTATAGCTTTTTATTTTTATTTAATTTACCAATTTTCAACAATTCAATGTGTGGTCCAATAAAATCAAAGCAAACTTTGTTGATAAGAACTATCATATTAAATATTTATTTATAATTTTTAAAGATTATATTTTTTTAGGGTGTTTGTATTCTTGAGTTATTTGAATTCATACCTATTTTTATGATTGAGAGTCCTATAATCCCTCTTCTTTGTATCTTAGAGTGCAACCTTCGAACCCAATGTATTTTGTTGGTTAAAATATATATCTTTGATTCCATTATATTACTCATTAACTTTAAATCTCAACTTGTGTAATGTTTCCATCATTATGTTTGGCTTATATTGCACTTCTTTAATTTATCTCTCTTCAGCTTTAACATCTATTATTTATTTTTAAAAGAATATCTTATAATTATTTATAAGTACTTATCTTGGTAATTCAAAGTTGTTCCAAATGAGATTTCATCAATTCATTCTTGATTTTATGATCGAGAATGTTACACTCAATTTTCTTATTGTCTTGGAATACAACTTTTTTTGTAATTTATCTTATTAATTAAGATATTTTTTTCAGTACTGTGCCATAACTTTATTACATTCTATTGCTTTAATTTTTCTTATTTAATGTTTAAATTTTTCTTAATATTAAAATAATAATTTATTACTACTTTTGGTTATTTACTTTGGTGATTCATTATAGTTCCAAACGATGTTTAATTAAGATAAAATAATTTCATTTAATACATCTCAAATAACTCTTGTATATTAAGTATTCATTATATATTTTTAAATATTTTAATCTTAGAAAATATTTCTTGCTTTATGAGATATCTAATTCTTATCTTATTTGACGATCAAGGAGGTTATTGGGCTCCTTAGTGCCTTGCAATGTAGCATTCTAAAAGAGTTTATCTCAATTCCTTAAACATTTATCTTTCATTTTGTCATATTAACATGATATTCTAATTCTCTTATCATGTGACCTTTACATAACTTTGATTTGGGTATATTAAAGTTTTTTATTTTATTTCATTTCAATCGAAATATATGTTGACATTATATATATATAATTTTTCTTATAATTTGTAAACTTTCTAAACGAGATCTTATCGTGATCAAATAATCATCATTTTTCTCTTCTAGTCAAGCACTATGTAATAAAATATTTATTTTTATATTTTTAAATATTTTTTTAGATTTTTCATGCTTTAAGAAAAACTTGATTTATACATAATTTGATATTGAGTATGTTCATTGAATCTTCTCAACATGTTTGGATGCAATATTCTTACATATTATCTCATTTATTCAAATATTTCACTTTGGTTTTATTATATTTCAATCTAACTCTAATCCATCTCTAGTGTGATCTTTACATGCCTTTGATTTGGGAGTATTACATTGTATAAAGTTTCTCAATTCAACTTTTATATATGTCTACTTAATTTTAAAATAATAACCTATTGTTACATTGTTTTCTTTGGTGACAAACATTATTGGACTCCTTCTAACATGTCTTATCTAGTTAACAATTAATTTTTTTTAATAAAATTTTTATTTTCTTACAAGTTTAACAAGTTTTATGAGATATTTCAATTTATCCCTACTTTGCTGATTGAGGATGTTACACTTGATCTCCTTAATATGTCAAAATTTAACTTTCATGCTTGGTTTATCTAATTTATTTGATATTTTCCTTTTATTTTATTATATTGTTTTCATACTCTAATTGTTTTCATGTGTGACTTTCGCATTGCTTTTTATTTTTTTGCATCAGACTTTTCAAAGTTATTTTGTTTTAGTTTAAATATTTATTTACATAATTAAAATTCAACACTTTATTATTGTTTTAACCTAATTTATATTAAGTAACAAAATATCAATATTAAAATGAGATAAGTTAAAGTAATATATTGAAAAAAAATAAAAATAATAGAAAGGTCACATGATAGGAGTTTTATAGCTACATAGTAGTATAACGAAATCAAAACTAAAAGTTTAAAAAAATAAAATAACCTATATAGGAATGTTGCATTCACTAATAATAATGCGATGGAGTCTAACATCATCAAATGTAGAATTAATTAAAAATCAAAATATCATGCTAAACACTTATAAACAAAATAAATGAAAGTAATTAAAAATATGCATACAAATATTTAGTTTGATAAACTAGTTTAAATGGGTCCTACAAAATTTGTTTTGTCAATATAAAAATTGTTTAGAATTATAATAAGTTTTTCAAAAAATGTAAATAAGATTAAAAAAAATATAAATTGCACACTAGAGGAGATTTTGAATTACTTAGTAATATTTAAAAAACAAAAAAAATTTGAGGGCATAATATTAGTTATAATGGAAATCTACATTCAAAGATAATAAAATTAGTGACCTAACATTCTTAACGGGTTAAATATTTAAAAATATACTATACAAAAAATAATTCCTTGTAAAGTGTGGAAAAAACTAAAAAATTAAATATTTTGAAGTATCAAAAGAATATTTAATTATATAAACCTAGTTGAGATCGAATAAAAGAAATTTCTTTAATCCCAATCGAATTTCATTTGGAATTACAATAAATTACAAAAGAAAATAAGCATGAATAACAATAAAATATTTTTTAATATTGAAAAAATGTATATTAAATAAAATTAATTGCATTGAAGTTAAATAATATAAAGTAAAGTTATGTAAAGGTCATACGAGACGAGATTTAGAGTTATATAATGGTATAACTAATGCAAAAAGTTTGGAATAATGAGGTACATTTTATAGGAAAGTTACACACCAAGATACTTAGAACATCAAGTGCGACATCCTCGATTTTGAAATTTGGTATGAATAAAAATATTTGATCAAACATTCAACAATTCTATAAAATAAAATGTTCAAAATTATCAAAAACAGTATTTGATAAGATAGAGCTCATCAAGATGAGCTTAATGACATATTTTTTAGCTCAATTAGATCTCATTTATAATTTCATCAAACTAACAAAATAAATAAACATAAAAAGTTATAAATTATAATTTAAATACTAAATAAATACTTAAAAAAGATAAAATGAGATTAATTTAACCAATAAGATATAACTAAACTAAAGTAATGTACTAGTCAAAATGAGATGAGAATTTGAGTTTATCAATAATATACTAAATCAAAATAAAACATTTGATAAAACAATGTGAATTGTCTTAGAAGGTTACACTCATATATACTAAAAGGGTTCAGTTTGAAATCTCAATTATTAAAAATTATATCATTCAAAATGCTATGCAAAGTAGTCAAGAATTCCAAAAACTATTTTAAAATTTTTAAAATAACTTGTTAATTGTGTAGAGTTTATTGAGATGACTCCATCGAGCACTATTTCATCTTAATCAGACCACATTTGAAAATTCGATAAATTACATTAGAAAATAAGATTGTTAATAATAAATAGTTTTTTGAATTTTAAGTAAATGTATATTAAACTACAAATGACGTAAATTAAAATAATATATTATCACCAAATCAAAGACATATATAAAGGTCACATGAGATGAGATTGAGAGTTATTTTTTAGTGTAATCAAATCAAAGCTATAAACTCAAATAACTATGATACATTATATGAGGAAGGTGTATTTTAAGACACTAACAAATATGATAAGTATCAAAATATGTTATAAAACATGAGAAATAATTGAAAAAATACTTCAAAATTTCAAAAAAAAATTTAATTCAATAAACCTTGTTGAATTAAGCATACTAAAAAAATCACATAATAAAAAATTAAATAAGCATACATAATAATGAGTTATTATTTTTATATTAAGTAAGCATATAATATAACTTAAAATAAGATAATTTGAAGCAAAATATATATGCAAATATAGTGAAGTGAAAGTGACATGAGAGGACAATTAGATCCATAGGGCAACAAAATAAAATTAAAGCAAAAAACTTGAAAGACTGAGATAAATTATATGGGAAACTTACATTTCACATTGCTAAAGACATCAACTTCAACATGCTCTTTAATGAAATTTTGTGCAAAAACAATGCTCCAAAAAGCATAAAAAATAATTTAAAGTATTTTAAAATAAAAACATATTAAAATAGATAAGGCTCATCAAGATATGTTCAATGAATTTTATTTCATTTTTATTGAACTTTATTTCAAGTTAACAAAAATTTAAAAAGAAAATAAGTACAAATAATAATAATAATAAATTATTTTAATATTAATTAAACAAATAATATAGAGCTAGAAGAGATAACTTAAAGTAGTTTAACATCATAAAGTAAAAGAAATGTTAACATCACATGAAAAACTATGCCAAAATCCTTAAAATATTACTAAATAATATAAAAATCGATTATTTAATTTAAAAAATAAATAAGTAAAAATAATAATAAATTATTATTTTAATAATATGTAAATATATAGTAAGACAAAAATGAGATAAATTGAAATAATGGAATATATCCAAATCAAAATGATGTGAATGTCACATGAGAAAAGATTTGGAGTAAAGTTGTAATATGAAAAAATTAAAGTTAAAAATTTGAATAAATTAGACAAATGTTATTGTAAAGTAGCATTCTATGATGGTAAAAGAACAAGCATAACATTCACAATCCTAAAATCATGTTCTTATTGAAATATTTCATAAAACATTGCTAAAGCTTAGAAAATAAAATGTTTAAATAAGAAAACAAAATCATCTTTAGATTTACAATGTATCGAAAAATTAAAAAAGCATAAATAATATTAAAATATTACTTTAATATAAAAGAAATATATATTAAAAGCTAAAATTAGGTAAATAAACTAATGTCACATAAAGAAAAAAATATAATATAAATAATTAATAATAAAAAATCAATATTTAATTTGTCACAGTTCGTTGTGACTAGTGGAATGATGTTTATTTCTTCACCTTCTAAATAGCGATATAAACATTACCTTTTAAATAATAAAACTTACCAATTTTCATTTTCTTTAACTATTTATATTGTTCAATCCAATAGATTACAAAATAATGATGCAACCAGATGCACATTGTTCTACGTATCAGATTTATTCAACTGGTTGATTTCTAAGCACATAATGGTTCATAATAAAATGATGTGCATATCATACATAGGCAATTACCAAAAAAGCAAGTTTAGACCAACATTTTACCTCTTAAGATATTTTCATGGATTGTGTGATCAAACACTATGATGACTTTCATGATTTGCTCACATACATTATTCATAATAGATTATACTCTTATAATGTGTGGATCATATTCATATGAGACAAAGCCACTCACCTAATCACTAAGTGCAAAAAACACATTTTTTTGCAAATAGTATCACATTTGTGCAGAAGTGATATTATGTTTGTGTAATGAAAATGAACTAATAATAGCCAAAGACATTATCTATCCAACTTATTAACGAATTTGTCACACTCATTCTATGTTCCTACATATTATATGAAGCCAATTACCTACATAGCTCTTTAGGAGCACACATACATGGCTCATTCTAATTACATGTCAAACCCACCAAAGGAATACATAGGACCATTATGATAGTTAATATATTTTTTGTGATGCTTAAAAATTAAAAACCTATTGATTCACTTCATACGGAAAGAATTAGAAATGTTATATAATAAAAGTATTATAATTTTACAAATATTATAACCATGCATATAATACAATTTCATATGACAACATCATTGTCCAATCCTATGTGATATTATTTATATTTTAGATGCATAAAAACAAAAAAGCATTGTTAATACAAATGATACATTATGAATTAATTAATTCAATTTTTTAATTCCAATAAGATTGTTCAATAATAATTAATGAACCCAGTTATGTTTTTAATGTTTTATGATAAAAAAATGTAAAATAAGCTAGATAAGAAAAATTTCAAATTCCTAAAATCAACCAGAGTCAAAATGGCTATGAAATCATTTATTTGCTAATCTTTACAATGATAATCACTAATTCAAGCTATTAATTATTAATGAATGTTGGCTTTCCTATAAAAATGTTATTGTTAGATCACGATTATAGCTATTATGGAATGGAGGATGGATCTAAGGATTAGAATTGGAAGAAGATTGTAAGCCATGGAACAACTATTGGTCAACTTTTAAATCATTGTGTTGAGAAAAATGCAATATATCACATGGTTAACACATGTAAATTAAATTAACACTTATGAAAATGAAATTAATCTTATGTGGAAACTATTCAACATTTTAAATAAATCAACATTCAAAAATAACCTTGAGGCCATTAAATGACCTATGTACTAAAACACAAAGAAGCTCTCTTTCATGAAAATAAAAATTAGGTGGTAGTGGAACGAGTTGCATGTTGTTTAAAGTCATTACTACAAATGTTAGATAGCGTAGAATTTCATTAGAAAAAAATCCTTAGCTAAGAAGTCTAAGGGAAGACAAAAGGAATACATAGACAACACATTAAACAATAGTGAGTAACTTTATTTGATGAATACTTCCACAAAAAGAAGTTATAGTCACGAATAAAGAAAATTACAAATTCCTCAGGTAAAATAGTAAAAAACCTATGATAAAAAAGATAGTGGATAATGACTATTTTTCATATTAGTGCAAAATCACATCAAAATATAGAGTTTCTATAAAGCATTTCACTTGCAAATTGTATCACAATGTATGCTAAAATTGTCAATAACATCAACATGTCCATGATTGTATTGTGGACTATGAAGGAACACATAAATTATTGTATATTAGACAAAAGTGATTTCAAAAAAATGTAATATCATATGAATATGAACCATTGATAGAGATAATGTACATCAAGAGTCGCAATCTTACTATAGCAACTTAACAACCAAGCCAAATAATCATTTTTTTGAACCAAATGTGTGTTTGGGTGATATATTTCATGGTTTACACCAAACAAATTCAATCATTGATCACATGATATTAATATGATCTATACATTCCATAATGATTCGGATGAATATCTTTGATTAATTAGATATTAACATTAGACAAAGATGGGTGCAACATAACATAGCTTTTAATCTCATGTTGACAAATATGATTTTAGCTTATTAAGCTAACACAATCTTTTCATAGCGGTTATGTGGAAGATGTTAGAAATCTATGTTATACTTATCATTACCAAGCAATCTTACTTGGAACTAGCCTATAGGATATTCCATAATCAATTTGTTTGATGAATGATGTATCCACTTTTGAAAAAACAAAGTGCTCTCATCATGCAATAAGCTAGTTATAATATCATTAAATCCATTATTTAGGGTGGAGCTAATTAGTTAAACAACAAATCAAGGTTTAAAGCATGGCAAATGCTCTATAATCTAATGAATATAAAACACAATGTTCATATCATATGGATTCAATTTTGGCTTAAAGTTTTAACAAAAATTTAATGTTCTCATAGCTCAGGATTAAAACTACTAATCTTATCTTAGTCTTTCATATTATCATCTTTATGTGATCATAAAGCTTTGTAAGACCAAGAGTATGAAGTATAGTGTCCTAGTTGTATGCCTTGAGGAAGCTCAGGATAATGATATTAACTAAGTATCCATTCACAATACTTATTTTTATGAGTATGGAAGATAATATTGATGGTATCTTTTCATTTATTCAAATATATATTCAACCAAGTTATAATATTTATTGTTAAAACACTAAGAAAAAAAGCCATTTGATTAGCATTGTAAAATTATGATAGCTCTATCACGTGAGTTTGATCATCATTTAGCAAGAATGAGTTTTAAAAATTTTACATCATAATACAAAGGTGATTTATATATCACACCTGTATGATGTCCATATTCATAACACCACACTTCATGATAATCTGATAAGTTTATTCTCTGTTTTTAATTTTCTTTTTATTTTAACTCCAAATAATAAACACATAATATCACTCATACTTATATGGCTACATTATAATACATTTTTCATAGATCTACGCTCTTGTTGTAAATATAGAACGTATAGGTGCGTTCTTCTAACACAAATGTATGACTTATATATATGTAAATCAGAACAACATTGAACTAGTACAATTATTGGAATAGTTATGTACATTCTATATGGAAACTTAACCACTGACATATGCATCTCAATGATAATCAAAGCCTCCATAAACATTGACGTATTGGTCATCATTTGTTTCTTAGCTACACTATTCTTTTGCTTGTAATACAATTACTTTTTTTGTATTTAAAATTTTAATTAAACTTATTATTTCTATATTACAAATGCTTCGTGTTGTCCCATAATGAGCACACCTTTTGATAATAAAATAAGTAGAAAACTCATAAAATTTGATGTGTTTAAGAAACTATTTTTTTAAAAATTTTTAGGCTTTTTAGATTTATTTTGAAGATAAAAGTTTTTTGCATTTTTTATTAAGAAAGATTTTGATTTATTTACTTTATAAATATTTATGATATTTTAAATATTTTGTTATGTTTATGTTTATCTTTTCTTTTTTTATTTTTTTTCATTTTTTTCAATTCAGATTCTAATATTGTTTTATTTACTTGTTCTTTAAGATGGCAATTTCCTAAAAATAAGTTCAGTTTTTTCAATGGTAACAATACGAAGCCACTGAATATATAATACACATTATGACAAAAAAAACTTGCATTAACCATAGCTTGTAGTAGATCCAACAAATTTATAAATTTTTTCAATATTGTATAATGCTTCATACATGAGTCATTCCATTTGCATTAGTAAATGTCAAATGTTAATGTGAAGAAATTATTTACTTTCTACTACCAACAAGATTTTTAGAAGCGTTATAGCTATGCATTAGATAAACTTATTCTTATGATTAGAGAATAAGAATTTATACGGAATTTGAAAGCCAAACATCATTAGTGCTAAAGGTAATGGTAGAGTTTGATTGGATTATTGTAAGTAGTTATGATATATTAACTAAGATCCACTTCTTCTAAAAATGTTTAGTAGTTTAATCAATTAGGTTCCATCACACTGAATATCATAAACCTTGTTTGTGATAAAACTTTTTTATATTTTTGCAATACATAATGCATGTTATCCAATCCCATAGTTCATCTTCTTATAAGAAAGCATTTACGTTCAACATTCTACACACTATAGATGATGTACTATCCCTTGGGTAGCTTGCCAACTTTGAACTTTCATTACAACAAAAATCTCACAAATTTTTCTCTTAATGAGTTGGAACTATAAATTTTCCAAAATAGTTAACATGTGCACACCATAATTATTAACAAAATAGTCTTAACTCAAACCGTTTTTATAAACTAGGTTAGTTATTTTCATTTAGGTTGTCCAATGCATGATAAGGGATTGTATTGGAAATAATATGTTTTAACTATGTTAAAACTTATTAGCATAAAAAATATAGGTTAAATAAACAATATATTTAAAGTTATATAAGTAATAAAAATTATAACATAGCTTAAACTATTCAAATATCTAAAACTAATACGTTCGTATATAACTATGTTGATCTTTAAAAGTACTTTATCATTAAATATTTTCAAATCAGCGTTTCATATATGTGTAATTACAAATCCTAAAGTTTAGATCTTTAAAAAAAATTACGTCATTTTAAATATTTACTAAGTTAATAATACAATTTCTACAAGTTCAAAAAAATTTAAAAAATAAACAATTATATATCATAAGCATAAAACTGTTTCAAAATTTTAAAAATGTCCAACAATAATATTAAGCAAAAAGTTTTTTTTAATACAAGAAAAATAAATATCATGATGTAAATTTAAAAAGATACAAATCTATAAATCATAAAAAATTACCATAAATAAATGTTTAAAACATTTAAACTAATATATAAATAATAAATACAAAAATAACCAACAATCCACTTTCAAAAGATATTCTCTAAATATAAAAAATTATTAAAATAAGATTGTTTTAAATCTTAAAATTTCTCTATAAACCACGTAAAATAAACGAAGGTCTAAAATTATTTAAATGACTGATGAATAACATTTTTGATAAATGTTCATTTTTCTAATAAAAAGTACAGAATATTATGAAGAGAAAATAATTATTACAATAGTAATATAAAATTTTTCCATACATTGAGACAATATGCCATTTTGAACTATAATGGTCGAAATGTTAAAAATATTTTATGTAATAATGGTTGTAACATATAACGACTAGACATTATTCAAAAAAATGTAAAAGAACTATTTATGAAATTTAAGTATGATAAAAGTTTAGAATTTGCATC
The DNA here is from genome assembly GCA_023846275.1 of Vanilla planifolia. Lineage (NCBI taxonomy): Eukaryota > Viridiplantae > Streptophyta > Magnoliopsida > Asparagales > Orchidaceae > Vanilla > Vanilla planifolia. The sequence continues at coordinate 84,034 of JAIUJO010000371.1, forward strand.
AACGAAGGATTTTTTTAATTACAACCAATAAAAAGTCTTAGACCATAAAAAAACATTATATAATAAAATAATTGAATAATGCATAATTATCATACTTTAATTAACAAATAATGAAAACTAATTTAATAAAAATTTTAACATAAAAATAATATAAACATGGTCATTTTTCAAGTAAAAGTTATAGCAAATTAAATCGTTTTGTCGGAACAAGAACGTCTTATGAATTTCAGCATATGAACAAGTCATAACGATACCACAAAATTTAAAATCTAAAAACAGTTTTCCACATCATGATTACAAAAATTTTCTCACTCCAAAAAAATGAGAAGTTCTTTAACATTATCAAAAGAAAATTGAAAGTTATAAAAATTAGTTATTTCTAAGGACATTAAATTTTATCTCAATAAATACTTAACAATATTTTTTGTAAAAAAGAATAAAAAAATTGAAAAACTAAAGCTCTATTGCAAATCAAATTTTAAATTCTAAATAACATTCTTAATAAATATATTTGAGTAAAAAATGTAAATTTAGATTGAGATATAAGTATTTAAATTTTTAAATCCCCCCTTTCATCATAGGCTAAAATGAGTTTCTTGTGGTAATTATGTAAAACTAGATATATTACTAGTAGGAAATAAAAAAATAATAATGTAATAGAGATAAAATAATTTTTTAATAGACAACACTACATATATTTTTCATTACTATGAAGGCAATAATTTCTTTGGTACAAAAATACAACTATTTTCATTTTAAAAACTTATGATCATAAAGCTAATGAACGTTTTAAATTTTAAATAAATGTGCCTTAAAGTTGTAATACAACTTTTCATAATAAGGTAAGTGCTAAGCGCGATAAAAGAATTAGGACAGATAATCTGATTACAAATACGACATAATTAAAAAAATCTTAATTGTTCAAATTGGTTTTGTTGTACGAAATGTAAATAATTAAAAAAATATTAACTTGTTGTACTTGAACTTATTTATAAATATTAAAATTTACATCAATAACAAAAAAATAAGGATAATAAATAATTACAATAATTTAAAATCGTATGGTTTCTAAATAAATGATAAACAACTAATATTAACAAATAATCTTAATTATGTTTTCTTTCTAATGTTTATCCTAAACATTTGTATTGTTCCATCAAGAACTACCATTAGTTACATGAGCTTTTAAAAAATAGTTTTTATAGGTAGAAAATTAAATTGTGTAAAATAAAATAATTGAATGTTTTAACAATGATGAAATTACCAATATAAAAAATATTTTTAACGTAAAATCGTATAAAATTGAAACTATAGTGCCACAACAACAAATTCCACAACCACAAGTAAACGAGGTAAAAGAATAAAAGATTATTAATCTACTATAATTCTTGAATATATCTCAAAAACATACTCATAAGCTCTTACAAATATGTTATATAAAAGACAAAGTGTAAAAACCAATTATTTGCATTACAAAGTGCATAATTGTATCAAATGCAAAGGATAATATAAAACTATAAATTTCAACAACATATGAAAAACACATCAACGATAAAATTTTATGCAATAGAAAAACAATAAAAAAAATTTTCATAACAAAATTTCAAATTTTCTTGATATAGCAAAAAAAAAAAAAAAAAAAAAAAAAAAAAGGCTGTGCACTTTGTACTATGGGTTGAATGCAAATATTATTGGCATGCTAAAAAAGGAATGAAATTTTATTAAGAACACTACCAAACCAACCAAATGTTTTTAAATGTTTAAATTTGTGTAGATTTTCACATAAAAATTAAAAATTTAATAATCAATCAGTGAAAAAATCCAAACAATTTTATAATATAGTTGAACACATAAAATACTAAAAACAATGTACGTACCTTATTTATAAATCATTCTGCATATAAAATGTGTGGAAAACATTTCATAGCAAAAACAACCATTTTAAATAAAAGATTAAGATAACATAAACTAATCTCATAATAAGAAAATAAATTGTAAAAACTTGTAAGATTTGGTTATGATCATCTTACTTAAATGTTTAGTTGTACTTAAAGTGCATATTTTGAGTGTTTTTTACTTCATTAGCATACCACTCCTCTTTAATTTATTGTATCACATTAGGCTTCAAGATAAGTGGTGTAGCTAGATTATGAAGTATATATTGCACCCCAATAGTTAGCTTTGATTAATGTCAATTTGTTGAGTTTGTTGAAAAAATACATAGCATAATGTATGTAGCCCTCTTGTATAATAGCTTTTTAAACCTAGCTTAGAGCATATTTATTTCTCTTTACCTTGTAATATCATGTTTCTCATATTATAACTAACAAGAATGCCGGCCCAAAGAGTTTTATGATAAAAAACCAAATTTATGTTAACTAATTGTTAACCATTTATTATGAATATGTAGTAATAGCTAAAGAAACAAGTGAATGATTGTGATGAAGCAATCCCACACCTTGCAATTATTTGAAAATTTATTGCTATGCTTAATGGCTTGGCACAACTTGTTTTTCTTGAGTGATGTGGAATTGCTTCAAATGTTTTCGCTAAACAATTTGAAAGTCCAATCAAGCATGCTTTCTGTTTAAATAATTCCTCTTTATATGCCATTTATATTGTTTACCACTAAAATATGTACTCCATTCAATTGAGAACATCTTATATTCAAAATGTTTTGTAAATTTAAAGAAATTATGTTTAAAATATGCTCTTATATTTTACTAGATTATGCTGTCATAGTATGATGAATAATATTTCACATATCTGGTCTAGCATTTATCTTACTTTATCAATAAAACATAACACTATGAAGGCATCATATACATTTAAATGATCTCATTGTATAGATGCCGTAATCACCAATGATAAAAATATAAATTTGAAAGTTGGTTACACATTTATCTACCTTATTCCTTTTGTATTTGTATTATAGAGAATTCAATTCTTTTATGTTTAACATTAATATCACCACATTTTTCTATATGAATGACTTTCATTTCAACACAAAGTCCAATTCAAGATTAAACTGTAACTGGGTTGAACATCTACAATGTCTTTTGTCATACTTATATGACTATTTTTTAATATAGAATAAAAAATGATTATATGGTCTTATGTGGTATCATCCATGTACAAGTAGACAATTTGTTTGTTTGTATTTGCATAATATTTATGTCATGTTGTACATTGTTTTTGTATGATTCATTTCTCTTCAAAGATAGTTATTGGACTTAGGATAAAAAATTTATAATGTTTTCATAAGAATATTATTTTTTAGTCATATGATTATGATCTTTCTATTATGTTAAAATGTGATAACTAGAATATTGTCATCTATTACGAGCTTATATAATGCAAAAACATCCTAAGTGCATGGCATATTATGGACAGAATAGTCATATTTTGGTGATCTACTATTTAAACTGATATGATCATCTTAACTTTTTGTAACAAATGCATCTTACTACTACAAATTAATACATCATCAATTACAAAGATAAAAAAACCAAAAGAATTCTTAAAGTTCAACATTGTGTAGTATGTTTACTTTTTTCATAGGAACAAAATAAACATATACAAACAAGTTTTAAATGTCTGATAACTTGTCCAATCGGTGATTTGCTCCATTAACTTGTCACATTGGAAATATCTATTGATCATATTTGTAAGAGCATTTGCTAGAATTTATAATGTATAGTTTAATTAATTTTTGCAAATAAATGAAGTTATTAGAATTACTTTAAAAAATGGGAGATTCATGAAAAGTATAGATAGGAGTTTGTTAACATATAATAATAGGTTTAACCCATTGCTACATCTTTTAAAAGAGCATGTTTTTTGCATGTAAGGTATAATGAAAGCATTTTTTGTGATCATAAAGACCTATGTACAACTTTTGTCCATTATATCGTCTTCATCTAGTTGATTCTAAACATAGTTAGACCTTCATGTTATAATTAGACGTTGTCTTGCATCTTTTGCAAGGGGTTGAAGATAAAACTTGTAAAATTTTGTATAGGGATCTTCATTATTTTTTTTTGGCCATTGTAATTATTGTTTTGCATTGTCATTATTGGCTAATTATGGTGCACTTATAGGAGTTGTGGTTGATCTGTGGTTAATCAAGTTGTTATGATAATTTATGGCTCGCTTGTCTTTTTGCTAATGGGTACTTGTTTAGTTACACACTAAGTTCCTTAACATGTGGTGAATGTAACACTTATGTTGGTGATGGGACAATTTGAAATTATTATGTATTTTTTTTATTAATTTTTCTTTTTCTTACTTGTTCATTGTTCAATAAGGATTTGTTCACAAATCCATGAAAACACTTCAAATGATAAAATTAATTGTTGGATAGTGACTTAGTCTCATCCAGTACAATCAGATAGAGGTTTTGCTCAAAAGTATTTTAGTCTAATTAAGACGCAAAGTGAAGCGATGATTGGATCCTCCAATTCTCAAAAGCTCTATTATCGTTGTTGTTGCAATGGTCAATTATAGTTGAACAATTATTTATGACATATTCTAGTTTATTTTTCCATTAGCTCATTAAGTTATTTGTCACTACGCTTTATTCTATGTTTTTTCAAGGTCAGTTGGTGGCTTGGCCTACATTTCCAACTTAAAGTTGTCCCTAACATTGCTATGGTAATCTTGTAGTTCCTTTGTACAAACATTGTTACATTTTGTGTTAAACTTGAGTTTTTTGGATTGTTTTTCTATCAATTTCCATTTGTAGTTATGAACTCCTGCTATCACACTGTTATGTCCATTTTGCTCGATTAGCTTGTCCCAACTCACGCATCTTGCTTGACTTGCTCTGACCCGTCAAATATAGCCAATCCATTTCACTTATGCCAATGAATCAACTTGAATTTACCCATGAAGTCCACCTCACCTACGTTGACCTACAACCAAAACAATAAAGTTTACCAATTAATCCATGCCAACCATTCAACTAACTATAACCTACAAACCAAATCTAAGATGTCAACACTCACTTCCACTCATGAAGCTCGATCAAATCACCCTTGGCTTCACCAATCATTCTATCAGAGCCAAAAATTCAAATGTTGTTTGGGGACTATTTTTTGCATTTCATTTAGTAAGTTTGAATGCAGTTTTTAGGTAAATTAAAAATTGTGTTATAATTGAAAAATGATTCGCATTGCACAACATCTAAATAATAGCAAATGACCAGGCAAATGCTTAACCTTTTTGTTTCATATTTTAGAGAAATTAATAATCACATTGAACTTTCGAGCTTGTTAAAGTCAATGTCTCATATTCTTTCTTGGCATTGTAACAACACCACTTGTGTGTGCATCTTGCGACTTCTCCACCATTGTGAGTACATTAGGTATAAGTTGAAAACCACACTTTCTTAAGGTTGAGATCCCACATTCTAACGATTTGCATAACTCTTTAGCTTATGGTGAAATTGTTACTTTCTCGATGATCCTTTGACTTTTTATTCTAAACCAAGCAGCTTCGGTAGGCCCTTAGATAAAAATTATTTTTTGACTTATGTACATCTGACATGTCAAAAAGCTAAAGATAGTTTCTAGTGTATTGATTTTCATCAACTTTCGAGCATTAGTAATTTGCATGAATTTTAATTTATTATTAAACAAGTTATTAAACAAGCATCTTTTGATTTTGTGCATGTGTTGTCAATTGCTATAAGTTAATATAAAAGAAGATAAAACAAAAAAATGAACAACAAAATAAGTATAAATGAAACATGATCACAATGGAAGATCTAATGTGTATTTTCATATATGAAGGAAAGAAAATCATGTCATACACTTTAACTCCTTTCATTAAAATTTCTCACTCTAATACTTCAAAAGAGAAAGGTAAAGGAAACGAAATAAGATAATATCATTTTATTACCTGAGATTGAGAAGGATATAGGTAGTTGTAAGGCTTTCTTATTTGTTGCACTTAGTACACCAACGTCACCACACATCGTTCAATCTTTGTTGGAAGAAATTGTGAACATATTTTCAATGAGTTTCCATTACACAACAACCATTAAGAGCTATCAAATGTTTTAGATCTAGTTCCTAGTGCATTGCTGCAACATTTACCATATTATTAATTAAAAATATTTACTTAAAGAGAATGTACGTGACAAGTAAATGTGCTCATTCTAGAAGGATTTAATCAAGATTGTACTAGTCCATTTGTTGTCCTAACTTTTTTGCACAAAAAAACATAGAAGTTAGTGCTTGTTCATAGATAATCATGCCAATAGAAAAAATGATTAACTATATGTTTCTAATTCCCTGGCTAAATGATTTGTTTGATCAAATGATAAGAACCACCAAATTTTCTAAAATAAATCTAAAAAGTGGACACCGTCAAGGTAGAATCCATATAGTGACAAATAGAAGGCTACTTTTAAAAGAAAAGGACTATATGAATGGTCAGTTATATTGTTCGAGTTATTGACTGTAGCATGTTCGTTTATGTAACTTATGAATCATGTTGTGTGGCCATATCTAAGTCATTTTGTAGACATTACTTTGGATGACATATTAGTTATAATCAAATCTCATCTGAATATTTAAGACATCTTAGATTGGTAAACACCACATTATGTAAACAACATTTATTTGTTGGCCTTAAGAATTGAGAATTTTTATTGGAAAGAGTGACAGTCCTAGATGTTATGATTTGAAAAGATGGACTAACCACTATCATAAAAAGATAAATGCTATTATTGAATGTTCAACCACCAAACAATGTACATGAAATTCTTATCTTTAACAGCCTAGGGAATTTTTATTGATGGTTCTTTGAAGGATTTAACATAATAGTAGCCATGATTAAAGATTGAATTGAATTGTTGAGGGTTCATCTAAGAAAAATTAGTAGAAGTAGCTATTGCTAAATTAAAAGAAGCCTTAAAAAGTATCACTAAGGTAATTAGACTTTTCAACCAACTTTGAAGTCACTTGTGATTATTTAAGCTTAGGCTTTGATGTTGTTCAAGGTCAAGTGTTCATCTTTTTGCATTCTTTAATGAAAAGCAAAAAGAGACAATGAAGAAATGCTCAACCTGTTAAAGATAACTTTATGCAACAATGCAATTTCTAAGGCATTTGAGGCAATAACTATTATACAAAGAAATTGTTTTTTAATCTAACCAAGAAGCAATTATCTATTTAAATTCACAAAGGTCTTTAGATCAATAACATGCTAAATGGTTACAAAATTTACAAGAGTTTACCATTTTTAATGAATAAGCTAGGAGTGGAGAATAAAGGAGATGTTGCACCAAGTCATTATGTTTGTTTATTATCAACAATAAATGCACATTTTTTTGGATTCAAGCACATCATGAATTTCTTCAATGATTTCCTATACCCTAATAATATCTATCATGATGTGAGGACATTTCCAACTAAATATTTTTGTGATTTTGATTTGAAAGTGTGCTTTATGTTTTAGACCTCGACCCTACAATCTGCGTACAACTTTTAGGGATTTTCATGTCTAAGAAGTAAATGTTGTAGTTCTCATTGGTGAATTTTCCTAATACAAAACCATAGCGAACTTGGTTGAACAATTGTTTTAGACAAGATTATCACAAACATTGTATTGATAGTTTCCCATCATAGGACTAGTTCCATAATTAAATTAGTTAATTATAGCTAAAAGCAAATATAGCATTACTTTTACCAAAACAATTACAAATCATGATTATGTAATCGTAGTATTAATAGGATTTATAAAATAGCTCATTTCAAAAACTTCCATAAGACATTAGATGCATTCCAAATCACAAAGTAATTTCTTAATGAAGTTATAAAGCTATATGGTTCACCACGAACAATTGTGCTATATTGTGATGTCAAATTTACTAGCTACTTCTAAAAAAATATTTTTTGCACTTAATAGGAACGAAATTTAAGCTTTCATCAATCATCCCATGATGGATGGACAAACAAAAGCATTCATTTGATGATTTAGCATCCTTCTTCATAGCCAATAAAGGAACAAATCTCAACTTGGTGCCTTCAAGTACTACACTTGAATTCTCTAATAACAATTTCGTTAATTGAACCATTGTTTTCATTCTTTTTGAAATTTATTTTGAAAATCTTCCTTGAAGTCCTATTAATTTAAATCTCTTACCTTATGATTTCTACACTTTTTTTGCATTTACTATGACATTTACTCATCATAGTTCATAATTACACAAACATAATGCATAATAAATTAATCAAAGTAATAAAATATATAAATGGCTAGTAAATGCTCATACTTGGTGAATTACTCAAATATTGTTGAGTTAGCATTACCATAAATTTTTATCATATTGTACTTAATAGGCAATCATATTAAACACCAAGCAAGTTTCTTGAGCCTTCATTATCATTATCAAGCAAAACTATCTTACTAATATCTTTATCTCTGTCTAGTGAGTTGAGATATCAACTGGAAGACATCTAAGATAATTAATTAGGTTTGGATCGAGAACAACATAGATAAATGATATGTTTGTGTGGCAATCCAACCTCCCAAAACTAGTTGTTTAAAATTTTATAGTAGCCCCTAGTTCTATCCATGCAACACACTTAACAGGCATCAACCAATGAAACATAGCTAAACAGCTTTATCTACACTAACCTTACAACTAGACTTGAGGTGTCATCTTGCCTCTCTACCTAGGTCACTTTAATAAGCTACGAAGTGCTAAGTCACTCAATAAAATATCACCTAAAACACAGGATATTCAAGAATTGCTTATTTAGTTTTACTTTGTAGACTTACAAGACATGGTTTTGCTAAAATTTAATGTCTTTTTTAAATAATTTGTTCATGTTTTTGTATTCTTAAAATGTCTTCACATTTCACAAATGTGGGTCTTGATAATTCCAAGAGTTCTTTCATATTCGAAGGTTAGGCAATTACTATAGTTTCTCTAATTCCTCTATAAATAAAGTGTTAACCATGTTCTTAGGAATTAAATTTTATTTAAATAAGCAAATGTTATCACCAAGCTGATTTGATATGAGCATGTCATGTGAGATATATCTTACGGTGTGGTTCTAGAGGTACCATAACAATCCAAGGGAGATGCTAGAAATGGAAGATCTTCACACATTATTCACTACCTACAAGTGCACCAAATCGTTAGGAGAATACTTAAACCCTTCACTTCATATTCTAGAGAAATTAGTTGTCACATCTAACTCTCCTTTCAAAAAATTTATTGTTATTATAATATTGTTATGACATAATTGTGAGGAATAAGATAAATTGATGGAGTATTTTGACATGAAGTTTTCCTTATGTGGAGAATATTTCACTTGGTTTTATAAAGAAGTAATTAGAAAGCCTTTGTGGCAAATTTTATGAACAATGCTCCAATTATGTGAAATGTTTGAATCGCAATTGTTTTATAGATTGATAGTAATTTGTATTATTACTTTTAAAATATGTTAAAAGAATGATGTGCTTGCACAAGTTGTATTTATGAAGTTGGTTGAATATGTTAAACAACATATGACATAAGCAATTGTAATATTATGAAACCCCAATTATATCAATATTATACTTTACCACTAGCATTATATTGTTATACAATTCATACATGAATGATTAGTTCATATGACAGATATGACACCTTTCCACCTAGAAACCATTTAAGTAAAACTTGAGTTAATCTCGTACAATTGTATCACAATTAGAACAGAATGTATCAATGAAAATTTAGTGTTGACATCATTTTAGTATTTTTAACAATTTAAATCTATATAATATAATAAATGTCACTAATGACCAATACCATAAGATGATTTTATTCATTCAAACAACGAATTGGACTTGTAAAATAATAACTTTTGAGCATATTATAAGTTAAATATCATTTATATGTCCATAGTCCATTGATTATCGATGGACAATGTTTTTGTAAATGAAAATTTGATTCACATCTTTGTGTCTTATTTTAAATCATCTTGTATGATCTGATCATTTTTTTAGGAATACTTTAACTTTGCATATATCACAATGGATTAGAGCAATTCACCAAACAAATCATAAGAATGTTTCAACTAGAACATCAATAATCACATGGTGATATCAAACTCATCAACTGTATGACTAGTTTTAAGACACCTTTAGCAAAAGTCAATGTCTCTTTGCATTTGGGAGAACAGTGCTTCATTTTTCTCTAAATCACTTTTTTGGGCAAGTTTCACACATCATTTTGTTTTGTCATTGTCACAGAGAGATAAGCAATAATATGTTTGAAGTGCCATTTATGTTTTAATTTTAATTTTTGTGTGTATGTGTGCCTACACCTTCGTAGTTATATTTAGAGTTGAACATAATCAAGTGTCATAAAATCAAGGAGCTTGCCTTCAAGAGATCCAAAGAATCATATAGTTAAGAGTTTATTGATAATCTATTTTGATCATTGAAATAGAAGAATAGGAAATTGCCATAGACTACAATCATAAAATTATTGCACCTAACACAATAGAATGGAAGTAAAAACAAATGAACTTAACCTATTATACATTTTGTGAATTATTCTACAAGAAGTCTGATAAGCTTCAAATCTTTTCAATAAATAAATTATTTGATATTTCTACTATAACTTAGACATTATTGAAGACTTTAGTTCAACAAACCTGATTTGTATAAGCCATACGTTGAGATAACAAATGTCATCTAAAAGCATTCTACAATGTCCTTTTTGATGGACCTTTGATTTAGCCATATTTTAAAAGTTTAAGCTTTGAATGAGAGGAAGCAAATTCTATCCTCACCAACACTCCTAACAAAACACATTTTCAAGAGGTGAAGTACCCATCCCTATGGGTCCTAACTAAGCACTTTCTTTGAAGTAAAATCATGTAAAAACATGAAGAAAATCAATGGTTTGAACATTTTATATATGTTGAAAAGTAAAATGACTTAAAAGAAGAAGGATTTGATAAGGTCAAAACCATATTTCTACCCACAAAAAGAAGTACTTCTATAAAAATTCTAAAATATAGAAAATGATGAATCATAGCCATGTTTTATATGATTGCACCAATAATGACATATAAATACAACATGTGTATTGTTTACTTGGACTTCATAACACATGCCTTAAGGAATACTAACATAAAAATGTACAATGTGTAAACACATCAATGATAAGATATAGGATGTGTTCAAGTGATGAAGACTACTATATATTTCAAATAATTGTTGTCTACTTTTGGATTTTGTTCATGCTTCACAGATGTTGGAAATTGACAGCAAATTATTTTGAAGCTATAACTTAATTTTTTCAATGATAAGCACTTTATGAAGTGCCATTTCTTTAGTTGCATTTTCCTATAATTTTTACAAATAATTTATTCTACTCTTTATAATAATAAAAACATTATAAAGGTACTTGTTGCGAACTTCATAATGATCTTTCTCCATTTTAAAAATTATTTTTTATGTAATTGTTGATTCCGAAATAATGATACAACTAAAAATGGGTTTTCACTATCATAGTGGCTTGGAATACATACATCCCCTTGCTTAAGATTGTCAGTGTTCGTACCTCATCTTGCTTAAATCATTGTTATTCTTATATGGTCCGACTTTGCAATCTATGTCCATTTGTTGACATTTTACTTGCCCACCATTCCGTCCTTTTGTGTTGCACCATTTTTTCATGTCTTTTCGTTCTTTCACTCTATGCTTCCTTTCTTTCTTCTAATCATCTTTATCTTTTATTATCTCTATCATCTTCACAATGCCACCTAGCTAGGCAAGCTCACTTTTTGTTCATCACTATCTATCAGATAGATCCTTGCCATTGTCAACCAACTTTTGATTTGTTAGGTACCGTACCATTCATCATTTATTTGCCTCTCAAAACATTATCTCATTAACTTGTTATTCCTACCCTCTATAGAATGCTCTTTCCCACTTTCTAGCTTCCTATAACAACTTCATCTCATGATAAAGGCTAGAACACACCTTTCTAATCCAATGAATTAGACACCACTTGTGCGCATAGTCCCCTCCGACAATCATGGCACTTGCATCAACTTTTGCTGCCCTTCATGTTGCAATCACTTCCACTATGTCCCCTCTTATGCATACAACAATCATGTTTGCCTACCCCTTCCAAGCTCTCCTTTAACAAATTATTACATAAAACTATCCCAAAGCCATCTGCAATCATCTAAAATTCTTAATTCATTTTCCAAGCAAACCTTGTATAGCAGCTTAACTTTAACTATGCTAGAATTATGGTGTTGACATCTTCTTAAACTTGGCATTGGAATATGAGGCAAATGGTTTGTTCCCTTGTTAGGTATTGTATTAAAATGCAACTTCTTAACATACAAGCATTTTGTTCAGCTCATGGCATGAAATGCTTGAGCAGGACATCATTGATATGTGGGGAATAGATTCTCCAAATTTTGTTAAGTTGGTCGAGATTGTGCTCAACATGACTCCGTGCCATTGGCCACCATGCAACATCTTGTTGTAGATACCATTAAATATGTTGAGGGATCATCTAACCCTAATTTAGTCAAATGGTGATAGCCATTAGTTATAAGATTTGTCCTTTGAAGTTGAACGTGACTCAATCTAACATAGTTAAGCCCATCATCCCATAAAAAGAGGTGTTATCTCTTTTTTTCATTTGCTTGGGAAATATTGATTCTTCTCTCTAGCCCAACGTGTAAACCCTCAAACATTCATTATTTAAATTTTCAATGTCGACAAGATAGCTCCTAGATCTTTAAATATAGAGATCAACATAAGTCCTTTAAGTATACAATTATTGCTTTATTTGAGATCAAACTTGATTATGTTGAATTCTACAGCAATTTTCATAATTTAAGGCTATTTCATAATAAATTTTATTATCACAATAGTAATTATTACTTAGGTGGTTGGATCTTGGGCCCCTTGCTCAAGGTTTTTTTTTATTAATTATGCTTACAGCAATCTGGACTTTAAGATATCCTCTTCGTATGATTTACAGACTTTATCCCTTTTAATTGGAGCTAATGTGAAGGAAGCAAATGAGAAATGTAGTAATTCTTCTTATAAATATTATGGTGGATGATGTTTCGTGCTTGGGCCCTATCTTTATTTTGTTCAACAATTGTTTAAGAAATCCAATCCATTTTAAGCTTTCTTGGGCTAATTTCTAATGAGGATTAATGATGGTCTTCTGAAATTCCTTTATGTGGTTCTCCTTAAAACCCTTCTCTAATTAATTAACTTGAACCATTCGCTTTTCTAAATCCAAGGGGAATCTTCTTAAAGTTCAACAATTTTTGTACTAACTATTGAAATTTAAACTTATTATGGAGTACCAAGGGATTTTGCAACTTGATATGGCCCTAAACATTACCTATCCAAGCTCTAGTGGATCAAATTATTTTGCAAGTTCTAAAAGTGGTCCAGATCCCTTGAACAAAAGATTGATTTTTTCTTTTCCACAAGAGCATCTTCTCCTTGTATGATTGGTTTCTTTATAAGGAAAGACAAAGTGAACCCGATTTTCTTAGCTGTAAGAAGTTTCTCTTGTGGATTGCTCAAAATGAAAAGTTTTGTTGGTTGTGTGTTGAAGAAAACAAGTTTAGCCATTTCTATGGTGATTAAAAAGTAGGAAGGAATCTAATTCTCTTAGAATGACTATTTTTGTTGGTTTCTTCATGATTGAAGACAACCCTTTGTTGTTGACATCTTCATAGACTACTTTGGGCTCTAATTTACCCTTCTTGCTCAATTTCGTTTTTGACCTCCGATCAATAGGCTTTAGAAACATTGATCTTCATGGGATTATTTAAGCTATCAATTCAGTTTTTAATTTGAGACATTCTATTTTGTTGGGTTCATCGTTGAGTTCTTCTAGGATTGTTCGAATATCATTTGGAGGAATTTCATTATAATTGTCACTTAAGCCTTCGTTGCAAAAAGGTTTGCACCAACAGTTTTGTTATAGATATCATGCTTATTGCAAAAGGAAATTATTGCCCATTCAATCTTAGAGGTTAGACCAATCTCTATTTAGTATTTTATTTATAAGATCATCACCAAAATTTTACCTAATAGATTCCTCCCCATCATTCCCAAAATTATCCAAGGTAATACCTTCATGATAACATGAAGTTGGTTATAAAACTTGCTTAGAATGCCATATAACCTAAAATGGTCTTTTTATAAATATTGATATATCCAAGGCATTTGGCTCAATAAAAAAGAACAAATCTTTCTTTGCTAAAGACTAGAAATTATAAGTTTTTCTCCAAGCTTCTTGCTTTGATGAAGATGTGCATCTCTAATATATGTTACTATTTTTGGGTTATTTAGTAAGCCTAGAGGGTTTTGCATTGTTGTCTTATTCCTATTTTTGTCTTTAGTATCATTGTCTATGACTTCTGATGTGCTTTTTATGTACTCTTGATGACACATTTGGGGAGAATAGATTTAGCTCTCTTAAAAGTAGAAACACTTACATAACTTCTCTTGTCTTTATGTCTTTATTGATGAATATATTTTCATTGGGAAAAACATTTGTGAATGCTATTATAAGGTACAATATGTAATATCATATTGCATAACCCATGTCTGATATATTTGTTGGACAACATACCGTACAATCGACTTGTATTAAGAAATTAAGGAACTGATTGTATTGGTCCAGTTGAATCCTCATATTTGTTAGATGATAAGAAATCTCTGACAAGTAGTTATGTTTGTCCAACTCACCTTTTGTAATTGTAGCATCCATAACATATATGCACAACACGATACTATTGATTGTAGTAGGCCAATAATAGCATCATACAAATATAAAGCATGATGAACACAGCAATGCATTGGTGTATTGGTTCTATATATATGTTGTTCTAATATAATTCATACTCATATATGTAAAGATGATTTGATGAGCAATTCGAGAAGATGATCTCTTGATTAAGTGGTAAATAGCTTATTATATTCTTTTGTTTTCATTTTTCATTAGTACAATTGCTAACATCTACTCATGTGTCTTATTGGTGTGATCACCTTATTGTCCTAATATGATAACCTTAAATTATCAAATTGACTTGAGCTCTCAAAATTTTGAAATCCAATGGATATTTTAGTAAACCTTCCTATTATATGTTCATTTGATCAGACCAATACAATTTTAATCATTTTCCCTTTTCACACTTAAGCCAAAAAGCTTCCCAATTCTAGCTGCTAGGATCATACCAGTACGACGTAAATGATTGTCTTATTAGATAATTACACTAAAAAATTGTAATGACCTGCAGTAATTTCAACTTCTCAGGGAACTTATATGCATCCCTTTCTTTGACCTTCAAATTAATTAATGCATGTTTTAAGAAAGTGTGTGGCCAAATCTTTATCTTTCTATGTTATATTGAAAAAAATTTGAAAATATTGTTTTCTTTTCTTCTTCCTCTTCATCTCTTCTCGTTCTCTCTTTGTGCTTTTGCTCACATTCTTTTCTCCCAAAATTTTTCAAACATATGCACTAAGTATTTGGCATGGGAAAAGTGAAGTGGGCTAAAATGATTTTTTTAATTAATATTTTCTTTGTAAATTCAAAGAAAATTCAATTCACCACTTAAAACTACAAACTGCATGTTGGTAGATTCCTCATAATGATACCTGTGCTACTATATACTCAAACATAAATCAGAACACAGGTTTTTTGGCACTTTTTTGAGACACTCACAATTCAATATATGTTTGAATTCTTGATTTGCATTGCTTACATTTGATATATTTTTGAGAGAATATAGGATTTTACGTAGACAAGATGTCACTAGGAAAATACTTGAAAGAGATCAAAACAAGAGCTCAAAAAGTGTTTTGAATTATGTTGAAAATCTCAAAGCCATTTAAACCCTAATATTTGAAGCTCGATAATAGTTTGCATTTTATGCAGTTAGTAGTGAAACTAATCCTCTTCTAGTGAGAATCGAATAAGAATGTGTTGGTGATCTCGAAACCCCATTGAGAATAATGCATTAAACTTAATTTTCTTGAACTCCAGTCATACTGTTTATTTGCTTGGATGACCCAGGGAGAATGTCCCAATTAATGTTAATTTGAATGGTGCAACTTTCTTCTTTATCCCATCTTTTTCAAACACCACTTCAGGTTCCTCGTTATACGAAGATGCTGGTTTGATTTAGAATAAAGTAGTCCCTGGCTCCTCTAGCACCTTGGTTGAAGAGCAATTTTGAGAAGGCAACCATCATTGACTCACCATGGGAGCTCCTTCTCAAGGCCAAGTAGTCTAAGAGCATATTACTAAAAAAACCAACACTAAAAGAGCGGGAAATACTTGTCATACTACAAGCTTTTGCAATCCAAAACACTACTCAATGTTCCAATGTCGTCGAAGTTGCACCATTAAAGTCACAAAGTTGTTCTATCAAAGTTGCCAAGGGATTCATTAATTTAGTCGTATTTGTGAACAAATTTGTGCTTTCAAAATAGTCAAAAAGCACAAGGTTCATCAATATACAATGTAGTTTTTAATTTTTTTGTTCTTAAATTATCTTTTTCTTTATGAAAATACTTGCACAATTATATAGACAATAGAGGTTTTTGTTACTATTTGTAAAGGTTAGTTTAGAAATAGAAAAAGTGTTTACACAAACTTAGTAGTGGGACATAACTACTATTTTTGTTTAAAGTAGTTGATAAAACAACAACAAACTTTGCTATGATGGATTTTGAGCATTGTATTGAACTTGTAAATATCAGATTACTTCTATTTCTTAAGAGTAGTGTTGACCTGAAGCCCTTGTTAAAGGTTTAGATGAAGGTAGTAATGCTTCTTGCTATTAACAAACAAATCACTTGGCAACCTATATAGTTTGATGTACATTACTCTAAGGTTTCTCATATTTTATCTCACATTCTTAATCCCTTGAATAGTTACTATTGTATGCTTTACAATGACCTCTTACAAACATGTTATTCTTTCAAATATGGCCAATTATATAAGACTTATAGTGTAGTGGTGGGCCTTATTGTTTTTGGCCTAAATTTAGTGAAAAGAACTCCATAAATAATTTTGCAATGACGACATATCATTTTTTAGTTGGCTTGTCCTAATGTTAATGTTATGCTACTTCCAATAGATCTTTTAGTTGTTTAGATGGAATATTTGCCAAATATTAGTTGATTAATGTAGGTTATTTATCATATTTTTTTTTGGTAGATACATTCAGAAGAGACAAAAAGTAGTCTCTTATTTGCAAGCAGACCTCTTCAAATAAAAAATTATGCAATTGTGAATGAGTTGTACATCATCTACAAGTTATTGGTCCTATAAAACAACTTTCAATTAAGTAGACTATAATTGTCTTCTTATTTCTTTTTATTTTCTTTAATCGACTACTTTTAGTTATTTGCATATCATTTTAACTTTTGAAACTATTGTTTCTTTGAACAAAATGATTGTGACTAATGCTGTGCTCATGAAGCGGCAAAAAAGGGAAACAAAGGAGCCTTGGGCAAAGTAGTTGGTGCTTCTTTTTTACTCTAAATACATCTATGTTCTTTTTTTATCCAACGAGCATAAGGGTGATCTTTTTATGCATATGTGTTGTACAGTTTTCACTCTCAACACATTGAAGAAGAAATTCTTAATCTACACAATAATTTATGATAGCTTCACTGTATGGCTCTACAGTTAGTTTTCAATTTCACATTAAATTATCTAAGACACTGTTCCACATGATTGCACTCAATTTTTGTGTTATAGAGTGGGCTTGAGAAGGAGAGAATAGCTTTGGAGTTGGAGGAGGAAAAGAAAGCAAAAGCCTCTCGAGTGATAAGATTATTAGAACAAGAAAGGAAGATTGAGAATTTCAGTGCACTATTATTAAGTTTTTAAAGGGATGAAAAACATTATTCATTGAAGGTTTGTGCTTTTTCATTTGGTTGATTGGCAATCTAAATATTTTTTACATTGTTTTTGTAATGGTTAAATAAAATTTTTTTTGCTAGTTGCTAATTGCCTTTAATTTATAAACTTGCTTATGACAACCCTGCAAAAACCTTTCGGGCTATAGCATCTAATTTTCCCTGATAGTTAATTTGTCTTCTAGTATCCTATAATGGCTAAAGGAATTCATAGTATATTATAAGTTTTTGAATAGAGATAGTGTTTTTAATAGGTTATTTGCATGGCTTATTGACTAACTTTTTGAATATTACTAGAGTTTATGTTTCATTTTTACTTCTTTTAATCTTATAAATACTTGTATTTTATTCTTTATGGTATATGGAACATCTCACTATTAAATTAACTAGTCATCAACATCTTCGAGACTTAATGGGATGGCATTGGAATGGCTTTAATCTACTAGTTTAGGAGTTATGTTGGAAACATTTGGTAGTAGCCTTGTCACATATGCAACATGAAATGTTGTATAGTCCTTTGTTGTCATGGTCATAAGAAGATTGGCTTTTCACATATGATACTAGCTTTATTATGGATTTTTGAGAAGACCTACAAAGAAGAATTTTATGAAGTAAGGCAAAGAAGTGGCTTGTACTTCATTTTCTAGAGCTGTCCTACGTTTAACGTCTTTTTCCAAAATGTTTGATGTTATTGCCTCTTAAAAAGGTTGGCAAATTTCCAATGAGTTGCAGTTCATTTGGAGTTGACCCTATTTTTCTAATAGGAGGTTGAAGATTCAACGTGAGTATAGCCTTTATTGTTCTTCAAAACAAATTACTTCAAATTTTTTTATGGTTCTAAAAGCATTGTTGACCATGGAGTTGTAGAATATTTGTTAGTACAAAATTTCAAAAAGCAAAGTAGAAGGAAAGTTTTCAAAAATGAACCAACCATTTTGCTGTTGGCATCGTTTAGCGAACATCTTCGGATTGCTTGAGTCCATCTTTAGTTGTTTTGAAACTTTTTATGGCCCTCATTAGCTTTCTTTGGCTTGTATTCCTCCTCATCAATCTCACTCCTTAGTTATTAAAATATTACATAGTTAACATTTATCTCAAACAAATGTGAAGGTTCTCCTTTTTTTCCTTGCAATTGTTTCAGTTCTTTGCATTGTTACTGATTGTTGTATTGTTTGCTATGTATAAACATTTCAATTTTAATTTATTTATTTACCTTTTAGTTTAATCCTCTAATCATCCAATAATTTTTTTGTTGTTTACAATTTCTAATGCACCTATAAGAACTCGGCTTTATATTTCGACATTTTTTTATTTCCTCATATTTATTTTGCATTGTTATATTTTATCTTTAAAGATATATTATTATTATTATTATTATTATTATTATTATTATTAATTAATGCTTCTTTGTTATATGCAAGGAGGCAAGTGACCAGGTGTCTTGAGACTTTTCAATAGAAAATGACAGATGAGGTAATGCTTGTTGATGCATCCATTACAATTATTTTAGCCTTTATTTAAGTTTTCTTCTTTATGATCTATTTAGTCTAGATTGTAATATTTTTAATATTATGTAGAAAGTCCTTATAATTCTTTGAAATCCTCTCAATTCCCCTACTTTGTATGAAAAAGATATGCCTTGCATTTCTCATATAAGAACACGAGAATATAGGAGGGATTTTTTTAAATATCAATTTGTGCTTCCATGTAATGTATGATCTGTTTGTTGGAAATAACTAGTCCATTGCTAATTGGGTTTATTGTTGTCATGTACTTGATAAGAAAAGTGTGTGCTGAGTTTAGGAGACATTTGGTTAAGTATTATTATTTAGATAGGCTTGACATTTAAATCATAGTATTATATAGATGTTAATGTTACCTAAATTTATCAATATTTTTTTATTATTTGACTAAATGTTATCTAAATAATCTACTATTCTTATTATTAATATGAAGTTGTTCGTCATCTAGATGTCGCTTATATTTTCAAAAGACAATTACAATTTTAAATAATATTATTTAAAGATTTATCTTAATATATTTAAATAATAATATAGTGTATGCATTATAGTTTAACCAAATGCCCTTTTGATATTTTATTTTGTCATTAGCTCATGGCAATATCATCTCAACTTTGCTTCTTACATGCCATGTAGCTTCATTCTTTAGTAATGTTCTACTACTTATATTGTTTCTAATTTCCACTTTATGAGTTACTAATATATATGCTTTATGTCAATAGTTTTATTGATCAGTTTACTTCTCATTATGAACTTGAGGTCGTAGCCTTGGTTGTCTTTGTTGGGATAATTGTATTATTTAATGGACATTTTCAAAATCTTATATATTTAAGTGAGGCTATACTATTTTTTAGATTAGAATAGAAAAATTATCCATTTGTGATCTTTATTTTTATATTTTAGTATTTTAATTGTCAATTAAGATCTAAATAAACTTAAATGGACTCAGCTAGCAAAAATAATCTTATAATAATTTATCCATGTCATTATTAATTTAAATTTATTTAAGATATACATTGATTGTGTTGGTCGTGGGATTAATTACAGACCTTAACTCATTTTACACCATTACTTAGTCCCTTGTAATGGTTTAGGCCTTCTAAACCATATGCTTCTACTTAGATAATGTGTTTTAACTTTGTTGACTTGTGCGATGGTTTTTTCCTTATTGTAAGATTTTTTATAAAAAAAATCATTCATCCATTAACTTTTTGGATTAATTCTTAAATCCAGTTTCACCAATTTTACTTTGCCTCAAGTGTAGTTAAATCTTTGATAAGATTTGACTAGCATCGAAGAAATTCTAAAAGACTACATGAATATCTTTCTTGCATTATCTATAAAAAAAATAGAAGGACTGAAGGGCACAAGGAGAATATGCCCTTTTCTTAAAACAAGACTTCTTTATCCCTAATTGCCTACCAATTAGTTTTGTTTAAACCCTACAATTGGAATTGATTGTTGCAACTCTTATAACAACAAAATGGAGTTCTTTTGGGCCATCCTCATAACGACTGTTGATTATGTTTGAGCATTGCAAGCCAGTGTTCCACTCGATCACCACTTCCCCATTAACAATACCTTGATTGAATTCCATGCACCAATCAAGCAATTGACTTCCTTCTCTATCACAAGTGAATTGTATTCTTATTCAATCAGGGTTAGTCCCTGTCACTTTCTTACCTAAACATCTAGTTATTACCTAATGGATCCATTAGTTTTCTCTTTATTCATCTCTAAGCATTGTTGAAAGTATGGCTCTAATTTCAATATTTTATGACCTTGCCTTAGTTTTGAGGTATTCACTATTATTGTTTCTAATAAAAAGACTAATTTTTAAAAAATGCTAATTATCACATGAACATTTTATGCTTTTTTTTTATATTTTAGTATTTTTGATATTGATTAAAGTAAATAAAATTAAATAAATTTTAGTGGCATCTTACTTTGTAAGTCCAAATTAGCCTCTATTTATTTGACTTTATTTATGATAGACTATTATTGAGTGAACTCTTGGATTATATAGAAGCCAAAATCGTTAAGCATCTTCATGTACTAGCAATGCAAATGCCTTCAACTACATAGAGTTCTATTCTCATTCCTTTCTTCTTCTAATTTCAATTCTAATGATGATGAACAATAAAAAATTATAATTGACATAGTGAAGAAGTGTTTACTACATGTTTTTAAAGTTAAAAAGCAATACATAGTTTTACGTTATACAACTCAATCATGATTTCTTGATGCTTAGCAGACATCCTTTCTTTAAATGATAGATTGCATGTAGGCTTTTGAGATTTTGCCAAAATTTCAAGTTTTTTAGGTTTCAAACATAGCCACTAAGCTCACAAATTTTTGAAATGTCATAACAAGATTTTTTATGGTTTTGTTTCCAAATAAATATCATTCAGATATAGTAATTTAAGGCCTAGATGTTTGTATATTTGTTAAGTAGATCTCAATAAGAAAGTGTAGTTTAAGAATAAGAAATTTGAGTAGTTATCTTCTAGCTAGTTAAGCCAAACTTGTAAACCAATATGCTCAAAAACATTTTGTTTTAGGTTACAAGTCCTTAATATAATTTTTCAGCCTACTTCTCTTTTCAAATTATCCTTTTCTTATTTCTTGGTTGGTTTGTCTATTTTTCTAATCATATAAAACTTTTAATAGCACATCTTCTAAAAGGTTAAATATTTCCAAGCCATCAAAGCCAATTTTCTCTGATCTTATTCTCAATTATTAAAACACTAGCCAACCTTCTCTTACAAGTACTTATTTGTACTCATATTCTGAAGTGGAGTCACTTGTTCTTCATAGTATATATTATATTTATGATAAATTTAACTGTCTTCCATTGTGACGATATAAAATTATATTCTTATGGCAATCATATATGCATACCTTAAAATCTTTAATAGGACGGTTTTGTCACAATAAAATTTATTTATTGTGGCAATTATTCATCAAACTATAAGAATTTTAAACATAATAGATGGCATTAGTATAATATCTTTGTTGATGATTTTGGGGAGCAATTTTGTTCATTTAGCTATGGATTTGTTAGCTTATGCTTTGTGAAGTTGGGTAAAAAACATTCTCAAATCCCAATGCTTGTTACAAAATATTTATCAAAGTTCGTGTTAGAGCCAATGTTATTTCTTTTTTGTAGTAAAAAATGGACATATTTGTCTTTTTTCTCGTGTCATTTAAAATGTTATAAAAAGGTCTAATCTTTACACATAATATATTCAAACTTATTACAAGAATACTTTTTTAACCACATTTAATCAAACAAAATTAAAATTTCATTTAAAAGACACTTTTTTGTCATTTCTTAAAAAGAAATAACGACAACAAAGAAACCCAAACATTTTTATGTGCTTTCTAAAATAGGTCATTGCTAGAGTTCCCTTCAAAGTTAAAAGAGGAAGCTAACACTGTTTAGCCAATTAAAGAGAAGCCAGAATTTGCTTTCTGCTTCCATTCAGCTATCCTATGTAGGAATTTTTTTTTTCATTTAATAGGGATACACTACCTTTGGGAAGTTATTTACCTAAGATTGCTGAAGGCACTGATAATGTTGAGGACTTCTCCTTCCTGATCAACATGCTTTGCTGAATGTTACTTGTCAAAAGAAAACCCATCAAAATAGAGATAGCCTAAATTCATTATGTATTCTACCTTACCCCAAAAAACACCCTCTCTCACTGTTCTTTCCATCAAATGTCTAGAAGTTTTGCAAATAATTGTTTTTATTACATTTTAGGAAGAGGAGCAATCTTCAGCTAAGTTGCCCAAATTTGGTGACCTTTCCTTAAATAATGATAGCATGGTATTTGTCTTTCTATTACCTCCCTTGTAAGTTATTTCTAATGCCTTATTGTGAAGAAGCACTAAGTTGTCAATTTTTTGATGATTTTTAAGGATGTGAACACCAAATTTCTCCAAAATAACTATATGGAATTAGAATTAGTTCCTACAAACAAAATTACTGCTTCAACAACTTGTCATTTGAAGAATTTGTGTCTCCAGATCATTGCAATCAAATTGAACAAGAAACTGGAGCAATTTTGGTCATCAAACTATCGAGGAGCAGGTTCTTACCAATAAAAAGTTTCATTGAACATCATTTTATTATTATTATTGTATTAAAGTATTCTTCCTACGAAGATTGAATCTTTAGAAATGGGAAGACTTGACCAAAGATGAACTTGGACAATGCTGTTACATTGGTAACTGAATAGAATGTTTGCTTTAAGGAGAAGTGTGAAGATGTCTATTTTTTTGCTGCTATTCTATTTGATATAGTCGGTGCATTGTTTAATGAATATCCTCATTTAATTATGAGTTTATATGCTTGGCTTTATGCTTGGACTCAAGTTCGAGCCACGACTGCTAGGAAAACTACTTAATTAACTGAAGTCTCTAGCATATATTAGTTGTCCTATTTATTCAAATTCCCTTTTATTTTATATGTTCTACTTGTTTTTAAGGAACTAATTTAGTCAAATATGTTCTAGGAATATAGATCTAATAACTAAATAAAGAATTCCTTTTCTGAAGTTTCGAATCCATTTTAGTCATTTAAATGCTGAATATTAATATTTGTAATATTTTATTAAAATTAATCATTTGAATGCTGAATATTAATATTTGCCAGATCTATGTGATTTCTCCTAAGCATAATTTGTGTTGTAGTCACTAGTAACCTTCGATAAACTTAACATAAATAACATCAATAATGATACTTTTTCTTTTACTTATTATATAAAAAGAAAAAATATTATGTGCAAATGTGAATTGATTACAGAAACAACACATATAAATAAGAAGAGAGACATAAAACCAGAAAATATGATCTTAAATTATTAAACAATTTACATTAAATAATTCAACTAGGAAGATGTTAAATAAAACATGTTAAATAATTTGGACAATCTACTACACTATGGAAGAGAGGAATGCATGGTAAAACTTGGTAATGGCATCATACATCTTTAGCTTACTCCAATGGATACAATGGAGAGTAGAAGCAATGGTTGGCAACAACAAGTAGAAATCACACAAATGGCTTATGGGTAGAACTTGCTTAGCACTGTTTTGTTCTTAAATCCCTCTATATATATCTGATGTATCTCTCCTTATCATTTCCTTCATTTTTATTCTTTAACGACATATCTATGTTTTTAAATAATATTGCAAATTCTTTTTCAGCTTTAAAAGAGTGCACTGCCAACTTATAGTACAACTTAACCATAAGTTTATATTGAGATGGTGTTGGTCGCTACACAAATGAAGTTTTTTGATTTTAAATATATTTCAAGAGAATTGTGCATTGCATAACGATGATACTTTAGAAGTTATCTTCTTATAAGAGAATAATGTTTTGGTGATGTTATTGTGACATTTTATTCATTTTTTTCAATTAAAATATTTTAAACAAAATTTTCTTAGCTATATGATGTGTATAATAATTGAACGCTATTAATGTTTTCTAAATTATGTTCAATGTACTATTATTAACTCCCTTGTATTTTGCAGTTCTCTTTTAGCTAAACTGAGAAGTGAGGAATGCTCAAGAAGCTGGTGAATATATTTTGTTTACTAAAAAACTATGTCATGTGATCATACCTAGCTTGGTATTTTGATATGATTTATTTTAGGGCTGTGTCCTTGCAAGGAAATATTTACAACATTGTTGCATTATTCAAATTGTATTTTAACTTGAGTTACATTTTCTTTCTTATACCTTAAGATACTAAGAGTGATTCCATAAGTCATCATGGTATTTCAAAATTATGAGTATGGGTTTCTTGTATAGTTATGGAGATCTGAATCCTATTTTTACATCAATTCTTGCATCTTATTTTAAAGGGAAACACTTCTTATATTAGCTTGTACTTCTACCACCAAGTTGTGGAATGATGTATTTTTTCTTTTTTGCTTAAGAAAATTGGAGACTAGTCTAATTTTTGAGATTAACATCAATATAATGTCAATGGTTACCTTTTGGTTTAATGTAAATGAAAACTATAGAAACCTTTTCTTCTAACAGTTTCTATTGTATCACATTGCAAGATTTAATGACTATTCTAGTCCAATTCTTTGCAATGATGGCACTTATCATAGTTAAATTAATCTACTTGATCAATCCACAACACATGTTCGTTATTGAAAAAATCAAGAGTAGTCATGCAAGAGTGGTGAGTGGGGGAGAGAAGGATAGAGAGAGAGAGAGTAGTAGAAAAAAGATTATTTGTTGAAGGTTATGCTTCCTCACTTCTATAATTGATTCCAAAGAATACTACCTAGTCTATTTTATAGTACAGCTCTTATTAGTTGTATAAGGAAAACTTCAAATTACAATGGTGCTTAATTTATTTAAAAATCTTATCATACCCTATAATTGATGGAATGCTTCTACTTGGCTTAAAAATAGTGTTATTCATTCTTATTTTGTTATTGCTCTTGTGATTAATTTGGAAAAAATCTTATTAAATTTTTTGTGTTTGCTTTTTTCTCAATTGGCAATTGGATTCAAGAAATACCTTAAGACATGGTCCTCAAATCTTTGCTAGATTTTTTTAAGGCTTTCTCTTAGAGGTTTTGTATCACCTCTGTTTAAGTTTTGTAGTTTTGCTTTTTAGGTCAAATTGCTCAACTTCTTTGCTTTCATTGTGAAATCTCCAACCTTAGAGTGCAATTCTTGAGGAAATCTTTGAAAGCCATTGGTGGAACTTAGTGCTTGTTACTTGATGTTTCTTAAACTTTTAAGCTCATCATCTCAAGTGGCTCTGTGCTTAATCACAATATCCAAAGTTTTGGGCAATCTTCATTGGGTGCTATACTCTCCCAAGCTTTCTTCGTATCCCTTCCTCATTGTTTAATACCTCTGGTGTCTTGTAGAACTTTTCTTCAAGGTCATTTAAACATATGAACAATGTTGTTGGGGCGTTTCAAGGCTGTCTTATTTACTTTTGTTGTTATCTTGATCATTTGTCCCTTCTATAAGGATTTAAGTCTATTTGAATATTTATGAAGTAGAAATGTGTTTGTTGGATAGTCTTTTGGTTATTCTTAAATAGAGAACATGACATAATGAAGCTTATATTTTTTGTTTGAAATTATTCTTAATTAGTTGCCTATGGCATTTGTTCATTTTAGATGATGTAAAGTGGGACATATGTCGCTCATCTAGGTGTGGTTCAGTAATTCTCAAAGGTCATATACTTTGATAGTAGAAGTTTCATTCCCATGACAAGGTCATACATTGGAGATAACACCTCGTGAAATTCCTTATCAATAATGAAATGCTCAAGTAATTTTAGGTTCTCTAAATTTATTTGTATTGATTTCTTTTTATGGAACTAGGTTTAGCCAAAAAATGTTATCATTGATTTTCTTTAGGAGCCGAAATAAAATATGTCAAATTTGTTTTAGCTTTCTTAGCCCCTCGGTTATTCTTTTATTATATAAAACCAAGCTAGATCTCCAAAAATTCTCTTATTAATGATACATATCATGCCCCTTTTTGTACTATTGCAAGAGCTTCAACCACATCTTGATAGATATTTGAATTTTCTATATATGCTTGATAATCATTTATACCTTTTACTTTTATTTATTGGAGGGGTTTAATGAGAAATCCAAGTTAAGTTGGTTCTATGGTAGATGACTAGACACACCTTGAATGGGCTCTGAACCAATGATTTGTGGATGTGTTGAATTTGTGCATATCATTTCTCTTTTTGTACTTATGTTGGAAGAGCTTCAACTACATCTGTAAGTAGTTTGGACTATTCAAATATTCTTGATAATCTATTATACATTTTATTATGTTAATACTTTGACTATATTGGTTGAGCTTATTGCAAAATCCAAGTTGAATGGGCTCTATGGTAGATATATTAGACACAACACCTTGAATGAGCTCTAAATAATTGAACTATGGATAGTTTGATTTAATGAGAATTGGCCACAAAATAGATTATGATCCAATGTCATTGAGTGCTGAGAGTTATATCCTTTTCAGGTTCATATTTACTATGTTAATGACCTTTGTCTAGTTTAAAATTTGCTTATAAAATGAGTATTTCAATTCCACACTGTGTTTGTTGGTAACACAAGATGTATCCATACCTTAAGAAAATTTTCTTTCTTTTAACAGTTCATATCCTATTTGCACATTATCATCTTAGAATGGTTTTCTTAATCACGACAAAAAATTGTGAAATCATCTTATCATCAAGAAGCCTCCAAGAAAATCCAACAAGATGGTGTTCTTGGGTTGATTAGGTATCGATAGTGGTATGTATAGATCTACTTTTGATCAGTTGGTTTTGTAATGGTTTAGAATGTACACTCTTGAATTAACTTCTTTATGTCATATTTCATATTTGGCTAATCTATTATCTTTATCTTTGTAGGTTCAAGATAATCTTGTTAAAAAATGTTTTTTTAATGAATTTGATTGAAATACTATGATTAAATATGATTTTGTATGTTATATGATATTAATTGTTTAGTTTTAAGCAGGCAATTTTGTTAGTGACAAGTGTGTGACATTTTTATGTCAATCACGAATGACTTAGAATTTAAAAATGTAGACTTGGAAAGGCCTTAGTAAGATAAATAAGGATATTATTTTATTGGAATTGGTGCGTTTCAAGGGGTTGAGGACAAAACTCAATATTTGAACTTTATTTTAAAATAACATTGTAAAGCTAATTGAAAAATAGTTCCTTTTAAGTTATATGGTAAGAGACCTATTCTCCTCTACTTCATGTTGTTTTGCATCCTTATGGAATAAGGTGGGGAGTTCGGGCACAATTGGGTGCTAAAGGAAAAACAAAGTAACAGCTAAAAGAGAAACAATGAGGGAGAGATTGACATGAAATTGGGAAAGGTGGAGATTGTGATGAGAATTTAGAAAGGAAAGTCTATGAGGAGTTCCAAGGAGGAGCTTGTTAAGATGAACAAAGCTTTTATGTCTGTGTAGTTCAAAATCTTTTTTGATATTTTTGATTTGGGACTATTTTTTTGTAGCACTCTGTCTTGCAATCTTTTAGGATTTGTTCATTGCTTGGTGACTCTAGCTCTAAGGAATTGTTTGATGATCACTTTGTAGTTTCTTCAATCCTAAGTATTACATTGCAATTCATTTTTTGTCATAAGTTTGCAAATCGACCCTGGCCTCAACTATTAGGAGTATTTATTGATCTTTAAATTTTGAGGGCTTAGATTGACATAGATGAACTTTGATATTCTCCATTAGGCTTAGACAACTTTCACATTCCCCTCTTTGAAATGGTTTCATTCAACTTTGGTGGTGATGTATTTTTTGGGTTTTATATTATGGTGCTTTTATCATGATAAGGTATTTCTTTGTAACAATCTATGCAATGCCTTGAACAATTTGTATTAACTATGCTACCTATTATTCCAAAGATTTGTTGGAATCTCTATCATGTATAGCTCTTTGTTCATTTCTTTTGTGAACTTTTAGTCTTGGCATATATGTCCAAGGTTATTCTTCAATACCAAATGATTCATCCACAACTTTTATCACTGTCAAATGTAGTTGAAAAAAAAAATTATTGAATAGAGTGCCTTTAGCAATACTGTGCCATACTAATTTGCATAACTAGATTTTGTTAAATACTAAAATGTCTTTTTTTCCAAGGAAGCCAAAGAGAGCCTAGTTAAGAAAGAAGATACTTGGAGGATTGGATTCCCAAATGATTGATTGTTAGCCAACCCTAAAAAGACAACTGCGATATAATATAGTATGATTTCTGTTTGAGTTTTTTCTTGCCCTCGACAAATGCTTAAGTTGGGAAAATATTTGCATATAATTGAAGCCTTCTTGCCCTACTTTGAAATTCCTAACGACTTTTTTTAGATTAGTCACTTTCATATTTTTTAGCATAAGCTCTACTAATAGGTTTGATGGAAATGACTTGATTTTAAGAAAAATGCTAAAGGTGTACTGTACCAATGAGCCCCACTTCTTCTACGTAATATATATGTTTATTATATCTTATTGTTTTTATTGAATTTAAATGTTGTATCTCGTTGTGATTCATATCTTACTTTTTTGGCGTGCAAATTATCATCACATCTATATCCACTTGTTACTTTTTTCATGTGGGCTGTATTGCAAACATTACATTTTGATCATTATAGTTGTTAAAGAAAATATCTTACATGTTGATCATTTTTGTATTATCCTTAGATCAAAAAACTAATTTTATTAGTTTGAAGACCTACTCAATTCACCCCTTATAAGATAATACTTTTGTTCCTATAAACTATTTAATTTCAATTCTATAATGTTATGCTTTTAGATTCTTAAGACCACTCCCATGGAGTGTGTGGCATAATTATAGTCCAACATTTTAGGCCATGATTGTGTCAACAGATTTATGATCAAGCAAATTGAGGAATTCACGTTTGAGAAGGTGTGATATGATGATCTATATTTTTATTTCCCTTATGAAATTACAACACAATTCCTTATATAAACCATTCACCCAAATGTAGAATCTATTGGGTAATCAACTTTGTCAACATCAGAAAAAAATTCACGTGCTCTAATATTGCTTTGAAAATAGGCACAAGATTACAACTGTTAGCTAAGTTAGATCATTCCCTTCTTATTTTTTTAGGATGATGTTTCCAATCTATTTTTTATCCATACATATGTTGTTAGAACAAGGCCTTCAAGATGATATGGAGAAGGAAGAACTCCTTCAGATTTACTTGCTTCAAAAAGAAGTGTCACGCTTATCATCTTCTTCTCTTGTTAGAGAGAAAGAACCTCTAGGAAAGGAATTTGATTAAGACATTCAAAATTCAAGTATTTCGAAAGAAAAGTAAAGAATAAAATCCAGGACAAAGTAAAGCTTGAGGTAATTATTATTGTGATAGAAGTGTTAATTCGAGTTTTGTTATTTTCTTCATTAAAGGTGAACATTTCCATTTTTATAGTGAGAAAGCTCAAATCGAACACAAAGTTAAGATCTTTCAAGGTCAACGAGCTTTGCTAGAATGCGATATGTTGAAGCATGAGTCAAATGTTGTATCCCAAAAAAATTTGCTGGTAAATATCAGATATGCAAGTCTACTTGTGTTTTGTTTATACTAGGCCTAAGCGATTGCCAGTTAATTTATCAGCTAGTTAGTAACTGCAATGCAAGGTGGAATATTGTAAACATATGAGATGCAACTAGAAGAACAAAGGTTAGTTTCTTAACGTTTAAGTATGCTTCACAAAATCATGAACTATATTGAGCTA
The DNA here is from genome assembly GCA_023846275.1 of Vanilla planifolia. NCBI lineage: Eukaryota > Viridiplantae > Streptophyta > Magnoliopsida > Asparagales > Orchidaceae > Vanilla > Vanilla planifolia. The sequence continues at coordinate 114,787 of JAIUJO010000371.1, forward strand.
GGTTATAACATGTGGACAAGGTTTTTGAACTCAAAAGCTTATTTTCTCTATGATCTTTATCAGTTTAATTTGTACTTGCAGTTGATATTCAATCCCTTATCTTAAGTGAATAGATTGCATTTTGTTTGGCACATTATGTATGTTGATGTATTGTTTTGGGATGAGTATCGACAGCTTTTATTCAATGCGTTTGAGATCGAGGTTGATATTGCTTTGATGAAAGAGGCTTTCGAAACTATAATTGGAGCAAAGGAAGAAGTAGTCGTTAAAAATGAAATTCTAGAAACTGAGTTGGGTGTTTTGTCCAGCAAATTAAATGCTGCATTAGTTGATGCAGAACTACTAATGGAGAAACTTGTTTGAATGGTATAAATCCATATAATTATAAAACCATAAGTTTTTTAAGTAGTTTTAATTTCTTATCAATGCTTCTATTCTTCCCTACCATTGTACTTCAACCATCTATTTGTTTTGATATCTTATTTTAGGACTTGAAGCTATTTTATCATGTGGGAACAAAGTTTATCTGATTCAAAAGCTACTTGTAAAAGTTCAGAAGATTCTCTCAACTATCTATCAAGACAAAAAAAGACATTGTCTCGGTACTATTATTATTCAAATAATGCATATGGCATTAAAACTATTCTTTCTTCCAGTACATTTTTTGAAATTCATAGACTTATTCATTGATTGGATCCACAACTTAAAGAAGCTCTTTTAGAACTTGAGGTCGTAAAATCCACTACAGATTCTAAAGAGAAACCTCTGACTAAGAAACTCAAGGTATCAAATGATAAAATTGTTCGTCTTACAAAGAATTTGTCCATGGTATTTGTGAATCAGAGTGCAACTATTTTTTATACTTCCGCAATGTGAATATAACATGAAAACTTTATGAAAGTGAACCCATGATATGCCGCCTAGAAATTTGGTATGTAATTTTGTAGGTTTTTCAACTAGCTTAAAGGAAATGTAGTAGCTGATTCTATGAAAATGTATGTCCACTGTATTAAGTGCTTTGAAAGCATCTTGTTTTTGCAAATGATTATTTTTTTATTAAAAATTTCTACTATTTTTTAATTTTTTTCATCAAACTTGATAGGATTGATGTTAATTACTACCTTGATTTTTATGATCATGATGTTTTCTAGGATATTGATTATCCCCTTAATGTATGGCATTGAAACTATTCTTTCTTTCACTACATTTTTTTAAAATTCATACACTTATAACATTGTGTGGTAGTGCAGTGCAATCCCATCTTAGAAATCTTATTTCATGACCAAAACAAGTTGCCGATAGGATGTGACTAATCAAAGAGCTCGAAGGATGTCACAGATGTGGCCTAGGAAGATGTTCTAGTAAGGGACAAAGGAGCTAAAAGAACCAATTGCAACGCTAGTATTTGGAGGGAAGAATCATATTTTTCTCATCTATTCATTATTGAGAACACAAAATAATTTATTGTGGATTATTCTTTCTAGTCCTAATTTAAAAAGAAAGCTTTCTAAATGATAATATAAAAAAATATAATTTGGTAGTGTCTTATCTAAAATTTTTTCTACAATCATAAACTTCAGTGTCAAATTTAACAAAGAATTATAGCTTTTATTGCAACAAAAATTGCAAATTAAGTTTACAATAATGTAGATGTCTATGCACCTTATGGGATAAAATCATTTTTGTTAGTATGGAATAAGTAAAAAAAAGTAATATCTCAACATGATATGTTATGTTGTGATATTATGGTATCAAGTTGATGCCTCATATAATGCAATGTAGTTCAAAGAAAAACCAAGCTAAAGCTAATAAGCTTATAAAATCCTTGATAAAAAAATGTAAGTGTTCGCTAGATAATATTTTAGATATTGACTTATTAGATAAGGAGTTAGTTATAGTATGTTCCTAGGTAGATAAGTGTATGAATATTCTTTCATTTGGAAGATACAAAATGTATCTAAGCTTTATATATAGAAACATATTTTTATAATATAAATGTCTCTTTTAAAGAAAAACTTTTGTTTGACTAATATAAGAGAACCAAAAAGGGACATTACCTTTGCAAAATATGATTGTGTCCAAATATTGTGGTGCTGGAATGATACTTTTTATAATACGATGTGGTACAAGTTCAATCAAGGCAAAACATGGTGGGCCAGTGACACCAAAGGTTAAAGATGATAATGAATGATTATTGAGTCATGTCTAAATAGTGGAATCTCATAGCAAAGTGTGATTCTTAGCTTCTTTTAGTAGCAAGGAGACAATAGTTCTTATTCTCACATTAAAAATGAAGTGAAAGATTCTAAATTACAAATATAATACAAGGGTTTTAAGATATCGTGATACGTTTTAGGATAAAATATTTTTTAATTGATATGAAACTATGAATGAGAAATAATATCTTAAAGTAGTAAGGTTATGTTAAAACAACAAAGTATTACAATATGACAAAATCTTATGTCTTTATTGGCTCACAATTTTAATTCATATTTATTGTTGTTGACCGATAAGTGATATTCATGGAGCCAGATGTCATTATGGTTATGCTCATACATTATTCCATGTAAAAGAAGCCACGAGTGTGCACTAGTTAACTTTTTAAGTGGCATTCTAAGTGTTATTGAAGTGAAAAAGCTTATGAAAATTATTAAAAGGAATCAGTCCCAGCCAAGTAGCTAATGAGAACTTTATCTTCCTTTGCAACTCTCTTTCTCTAGAAAAGTGCAGCATTACCCTTCCTATGGTAACGGTGGCATTCTACAAATAAAATATCAGCAACACTTGAAGTCTACGAAGCCTCCATTGCATGAGTAGAGGCATTATTTTACTTTGAGTAAAACATCAAAGAAATGCATAAAACCTTTTTGTTCTTCTCTTTAATTAACTGATACAAATCTAGTATGAACAAGTTGGAGTATAGATGGATTATATACTTCACATAGAAGTCATTTTAAATTAAGCAAAGGTGATCAACAAATTTTCATGATGAAATACTTGTCCAAGGTATCATACCCACCTATTATAGGAATATTATGCGTATCATTTTATGTATAATGCTTGACACTAAATATATAGTTGGTTTTGTAACCCATATTGAAAAAAATAATAGTTGTTTGAAAAGGTTGTTATGTTTATGAAAGAATGTCATAGTACTCTCATGTTACATAAATTATAGCTTAAAATGTGATATTGATATTTAGAAGAGTACCTTAGGACACATATACTAGTTATGTAGTAGTACTTTGCCAAATGCCTCAACATCAGAATATGTGGCTCTCTCTACAGCCAAATTTGAATCCTCATCTTCTCAAAGGCTTGCAAAAGGGATGGCATGATTTGAAAAATCTTCTAAGAGAAAAGGAGAAGTATGATTTTTATTATATTTAATGATTGTGGAAATGCAATTTTTCTTGTAAAATAGTTTGCTCAAGAAAATGAAGTTTCCTGACATCAGGCTATTGATTGATATGTTATTATAAAAAGTCTTAGTATAGATATTTAAATAGACATGTTAGCAAAGTTAGGATTATTAACAAGCTTATAATATGCATTACTCTATTAAGTTTTCAAGGAAATGATGAGAAGGAAAGATGCATAAAAAGAGTTAAAAGTTTGAAGAGATTACCTGTGTAGAAGTCCAACTCTCAATTATCCCACTAAATGGTTATTAAGATGTTGAGACTGATTAAGTCCACTATAGATGCAGATGAAGTCATGTAGATCATATGTATTAACTTTTATATGAACCTGATAATTTAAAAATAACAAGTGAAAGTAAAGCAAACTATGAAAATCTGCTGTAAAATAGATGTTGGAGAGGTTAATCATATTTTCCTCATAATTCAGCAATAAGCATTAAAGGATAATTAATGTAGACATGCAGATCACACATTTATTGTCCTTATTTTTGATATGCAAGTAAATTGTACTGCATGGTTCAAAGGCCGATATTGGGTCAAATAAGTTATCAGAATTTTGGTGAAGTCAAAAGGAATATTTTAAGTGACTTGTAATCTATATTCATCTTTATATGCTACCACGACATTGAGGATGTGAATCACTTGTTGCGAGGGAAAGCTTAGAGCAGAAGTGATAAAAGTGATGTTTACTTTTGCAACTATCTATTTTTGTTCTAATGGAGATGCTTGTAAGTATGAACATGAGTTTATTTTCTTTTCAAATTTGGATTTTTCAAGTCAAATTGTCTTCCTAACTATTCAGCATTTTTTTCAATATTGTAATTTGTAAAGTTGGTTGTTATCACTTTAGTAGGACGAAACAAGTGTTATATCAGTGAATCATCAATTAGAGGAGTTGCCTATTATTTATAAAGTTTCATTAGGAGTTTTGCAGAAGTGTCGCTTTGAAGAAGCTCCTTTTTTTAGGTGACCCAGATACTAATGTGAACATGCTTATTATTTCCTTCTTTACTTCCTCTCTCTCTATCTCCTATTTGCCCATCTCTCCCTCTTCTCTCTAGCTTTACCCCATTCCTTCCGCTTTATCAATTTATTTTTCGATCCAGTTGTTTAGTAAGGCTTTCATAACAAAGCTTATTACAAATTTCGATTGAAAGAACCCTTGCCGTCCCTTCCACCCCAACCCAAAAAAGGCATATTTATTAATAGTTAAATAGATCGCGGCTTCTTCATGTCAATCCTAAATGCAAATGCAATGTTTTCCATTTCTATAAATTTCATTAATCGATGCTTTGCATCAAAGTACTTTCTCACCTTATCTTGAGCTATCTTTAATTGATCTTGAAAAATTCTTATTCTTTTATGGCATTCTCGATAATCTAATGATCCAAAAAAACTATTTCTTTTCTTTTATTCTAGCATAGAGTTAATAAATACTTCATTTCATATATAAGCTCACATGATGCAATTTCAAAATTATATTGATAACTCTTATTATTAAAAAAGCTACTAATGATAATAACCTTCTTAACCTCCTCCAAGATCTAATATATAAAGTCTTAAGTAAATCTTTTACAATCTTAATGATTCTCTTTATTTATTTATCATTTTGTAGATGAATGACTACTAAATTTTGAAGTTGTTTCAATGTGTTGATCCATTATCTTTCAAACATGCAAAGTAAAGTTAGGTTTCATATCTAATATAATAGTTTTTTGAGAATTGTAATTTTACAATTTGGTTCATATAGATATGGGCTAGCATTTACGTAAAATAAGTTTTCTTAATAATCATAAAATAGATATATTTTATTAATATATCTACAATCACTTATATAGAATCAAAACCTATTTGTGATTGAGATAACTCTATCAACATATCTATAATCGCTTCTCAATTCTATTTTTGAATGAGTGAAGGTAGTAATATTTCTCTTAGATTTGTTATTCATCTATGATTTTTTGATAGAAAAAACTTTTTAAACCACTTTGATACATTTTTTTATTCCAAGCCACCATTCAGATGCTCACATGTTAGCATCTTACCATGTGCACAATAGGTCAATGAGTGTGTATATGGCCTTTCATTTGCAAAAGCTACACCTACTTGCATGTAGCAGTTCATGTTTGCATAAATTGTCTCATAGTAATGTAGAATTTGTAGAATTTTCTTGTTTCATCGAAGTCTATATGCTTCTTTTTGAAATCAAAATATTAAATATTTTGTAACAAAATATTATATCCATATATCTATATAAATTTATAAGAGTGTTATCTAATATATTTTAAGATTCTTTAAATTTCAAGACTTTGTGAATCTAAAACTCCTTAAAAGAAACTTCTTGAGAAACTAATCTCGTAATTACAAAAACACTCATCTCCTTAAATTCTTCCATAGTTGCCCACTATTCTTACACTTCAATTTTATTGTTACAATTTAAAAAAGGTATGTATACTACCAAGGGCTTAACGTGAAAAATCCTTGCAAGAAGAACAATAATCTATAAAAATATTATACTTAATTTCATATAAATAATGTATTTAATTTTTTACAAATATATCATAAATGCCTAGTCTATGTCATGAACAAAGTAATTATTTTCACAATGCTTTAGTTGTTTGATTGTATACATCATAACATTTTTATTTTACATAAACCCATAGCATAGATATTGTAAACGTGCATCATGGTACACATGATACACATTTATACATTCTGGAAGTGTCATTTTGCAAATAAATTCACATTCTTTTAAATATCTAAAAACTATTTTCATAAATCGAGTCTCATATCTATTTGATTCTTTTTTAAGACAATCTAGTGATGGAGATGTTATATTTGATAATCTTTTCACAAATTCTTGATAATAACTTACATATCGAAAAAATTATTTTTGTTTTATAACGGTATGAGTTTCAGTCAATTCATGATTATTAAGACAACATATTCAAAAATTCACCCTTAGAGTATTTAGAATATAATTAGTTCTCATAATTTGTAATAATATAAGCAAATATATAATATGTTCTTTTAAAAATTTTGAATAAATTTAAATATCATCTGTGAGTACAATAATAAAATAATCTAAATATTACAAAATATTTTGTTCATTAGATCTATGAGAGCTGATGATGCATTTATTTTACAAAATAATAACTTGGAAAATACATAATATTCTTTTCTTGTTTAAAAAATAACTTCAAAAGTATGTCCATATTTTATTTTCAAAAGGTGATAAGCAAATCATTGATCAATCTTAAAATATATAATTAATTCCTAGAGTTCATCAAATGGACTACCAATATTTAGTGAAATATATTTATTCAAATATATATTTTAGAGAATTAATTCTATTTCTCATGTTATTTAAGTTAGATAAATCATAATTTGCATGATAAGCATAAATTTGTAAAATCCTTTAATACATTGTAGTTAAAATATTATATAACTATTTTTAGTTTTAAAAATTATGTAATGATAATTTTGGTTAATACTTAATATATTTAAGCTAATCTAATATATCAACTATTATAGAAGCTAAGACAAGCATCGCCAATTGATATCCATAATATTTTTCTCATATTTTTTATTTTTCATTTCTAATTTGTACATTTGTTCATTATATATATATATATATATATATATATATATATATGCATATCACTATCTAGTAATAATTTTGTATATATGTGTTAGTTAATCAATAGTTTTGTGAGATTAGTGGTAGTAGTTAAAATTAAATTTGAATCATTTTATGCTGATGACGTTAATAGTGGTTTTTTGGATAATCATATCAAAAGTTCAGAATTTAAGAAATTTACATAATTGAGTAAGACAATGAATAAAGTATCTTTTGCTTAATTTCTTTTCCAATTGAATGGTATACCACTTTAGTTTGGTTTGATAAAGACCAGCTTTAAATAAAAAAAAAGAAAATAAGTTTACAATTCTACAAAACAAAATATATGTGCCAAAATAATATATCACAACTTATAACAAGATAACAAGATAACTGATATACAATATACCCGACTTTAAAACAATTGGTTTATCATTAATAATAAAAAAAAATCGAGTCCATGGCAAAGTTAGTTAACCTAATCTCATAATATTAGCTTGTTATTAAACAAGATCATGTGAATAATATAGAAATGGTTGTTAGAAGTCTCCTACATGACCTCTCATGATGTCTTACATTTCTTTTCCAAAACACATTGGTTCACATATAGTACATTATTTTCATTCATTTAAATGATTAAAAAATGTATAAAAACATTTAAATGAAAGAAATAAAAAATTGTCAATGACATATTTTTGATATTTTAAGATTATTTTTTTGGAAAACATTTACATGAAACATCAAAAAGATACCAATAATATTGGCAATCACAAAGTCAAATCATGTATTATAATATTGAATTTATTTGTGCTAAAAAGATGTAAGAATATAATAATTCCATTATTATTAATGGATATTCCTAAAATGGATTTTAAAAATGGAATTTATTTTTGTACGAGTTCAATAAGTAAATAATTAATAAAAAAATTGTAGGTTTTCTCAATTAATCTATGATGTAAAATTTAAAAGATAATATTCTATGTTTGTTATTAAATGAATGTAATTGGATGTGAGAGAATATTAAAAAACATATTATAATATGACTTTTTGTATAGGTCTTATGTGTGTTTTTCATTTTTTTTAACTTTTTTAAGCTAAAAATAGCTGGTATTTTAATAAATCGTTTTCATTTAACTTTTATCCAATCTCAAATAAAATTTATATTTGAAAATACTATTATTAAACCATGTATTCAAAAATAGAAATCATATTTAAAAATAGTACTAGGCAATTATGATTTAATAGTAGTGCAATTATAAGGAATCACAATTACAAAGTAGATTTAAGAATATTCTAGAAATGGGTCCATCGACATGATAAGAACAAAAAATTTATGATTGCTGATATCATTCTCAAAATAACAAAATTGTTTCTCATCACCACCATCAAGTAGCCTTCAAACTTATTGGGTTGACAACTCATGTGACATGTTCTTTTCATTATTCACACTAACTCTTAGGGATGAATGCTATTCTCAAGCCAACAACCTCTAGACTTATGCCTCTAACAAGTAGGTAAATCATGATATAATTAGAAAAAAGTTTTAAGTAAAATAAAAATAAATAAAAATAATAAGAAGATATTAAAATTTTAGATGATTTAATTTTTTATTCTTAAATTTATTTTACCTGTTAGACATTTTTCTTGGTCCTATCACTTATCCTTTCTTTCATCGTAAGTGTTGGCAAAGATGTCTAACAATAGTTTTTTTCCCAATGAAAACAAAGTTAAGGCTTCAATTCCCTTCACACAAGGTCCAAAAGTAAACACCTTCCCACACAAAGTTAAAGGTGGAAACACTTTCTATAAATAATTCTTAAAATAGGCTTTCTCTTCTCACATATGGCTCAAAGCAAACTCTTCTAAATCCTTTTTGGATTAAGCCAAATTCAATAATAGCAATAACAAAATTTTACATAAACTCTCTAAAAATTGATGTAGTGAAATATGTATATAGATATACTTTAAAAAATTATGCCTATTGGGTATATCATTTTTGATCAAAATATCAAAGTTTGTACGTAGTGAGTGCATTTATTCATTGTAATGGCACTAATGTCGCTGTTTGTAATTCTTCAAAACTATCAATTTTAGCTCACCCACTTCCCAAGTCTTCTAAGATATTTTCATATTCTTGCTTAATGTCTTAATTCTTGTTAGAAATGTTTCAATGAGAAAATATAAATAGCCAATTAGCCAACCTAGACTTTACCACCCATTAGACGATCTGAACATGTTCTACAATTTTTATATTTTTTGATCTACATAATTTAACAAACTATTTATCAAATTGAATGTTGTACCATTTAATGATGATCATAATTGTTAATCGAACATTTCTATAGACTTTTGATATTGCACAATTTTGATTTGCTAGAAATGATATAATCCATCTAATAGCTTGATAATTTACTAAAGGAACTCAATTTTTAGAATATCTTTTTTTAATATTTATTAGATTGTCTAACTATTATCGTATCGTTGTTGAACCAGTTATCCAGTGTCTATTAAATAGACTATATGGAAATTTATAGAGGTTGATTTTGGCAACCTCATATGACCATTAATAAACAAATCAATTAGATTATTTTATTATTAACGGACTAGCCATCAGTCAATTATCAAATGTTTTGATCCTTTTTCAATAAATATGCAAATGATGGCTAAGTTTAAACTAACAAATATTTGTTGATAGAATGTTTGATATCTATTTGAGAACAAGTCAAATGTTTAATGCTTTATTAAAGAAAGATCTTTTAGCTAATTAATGCCTTTTCTCATATTATTTGAGTTAGCTAAACTTTCAAAAAATGTAACAAAATGTAAAATTTAAAAAATCCTTTAATATAATGTTATTTTAAAAATATGATAAATATTTTTCTTTTAAAAACTACATAATAATTATTTTATTAAATATTTTAATATATGTAAGCTAGTTTATCAAGTTAATAATTCAAGAATCTAAATTAATAATTCCCATAGTTCATATGAATATTTTTCTTATATTTTTCATCTAATTTGCACACTTGTTCTTTCATAATTCTTGAATAATATATGTCTATGAACACACTTATAGGTTTTATTAATCATTTATCTAATCTTAATTATGTGTATATATGTATGTATGTATATATGTATACAAATATATAAATATATATAGATAAAATATTTAATATTTATTATAAGCTTGATTACAAAAATTAAGATTGAATTTGAATTATTAAATAGTGATTAAAAGATAGCTCTATAGTGGTGAAATAATTCTTTAAGAATAGCATTATATCAAAATGTTGAAAGGACATGCAAGCTATTTTCATCCTTGAAGTTTAAGGAGCATCAAAACCAAAGAAGTTTAGGCTCATTAGCCTTTCTAATATGATTAACAACGTGGTGACAAAAATTTTGGTGGTTTCACAGAGTAATGCTTGAAGATATCTTTGTCAAGGAGCAAGTTTCTTTTGTGTTATGCCATGCTCTATATGATAATATTGTTTGGAATGACAAAACAAAACCTTTTTGCACTCTTCTTCTTTCAAAGAAGGTTAGATGGTAACAAAATTTGATATGGGTTAGGGTTATGATATGGAAAATTAGAAATTTGTATAGAATATGCTTATACATTTGTAGTTTCTTATGTTATGTTGTGGTTGGATTATGGCTTATATCACTACAAAAGATTTGGGATTGTGTTTAATGTTTTTTTATCTATCATTAATGCAAGTAATTAGGGTTTTTAGATAAGGATATGATTAAGAAGTGATAGGAACATTGGAAATTAGATATGGAACATGCTTATGATAAGGAAAATTAGAAATTTTTGTTGGATATGCTTAAACATTGGTAGTTCCTAACACTTTGTTGTGGTTGGATTAGGCATTATATGACTACACCAAGATTTAGGATTATGTTTAATATTTTCTAGCTATCATTGATGAAAGTAACGAAGATAGGTATGTCCTCTCAATCTATACCACTTTATTACGGTCTCTAAGTATCTCTTATGGCTTTTTAGTATCAATTTGATCAAGTTATGTTAATTGAGCTTATTAATTTCCCTTTTTCTTTGATGATTACAAAACATTTGTATGTTGATGACAACATGATTTATGAACCACCAACTTGTGGTATAATGAAGAATATTAAGAATATTATAGAGTAGTAAGGGCATCACTCAGGTTAGCTGATCAATCTAAAAAAATTTAGGGTGTTTTTTAGTAAAGGGATGAAGTACAAGTATAGAAAGTTGGTTTCTTGAAATTTTCTTATGCTTAGTTAAAAAAATTTAGGGAACATATTATAGCAAGAAAACTTTGGAGAAAAAAGTGAAATTCATTATTAATCAAGTAGAAAATTGTGTGTTAATGTGGATGATCAAATCATTGTTAATGGTGAACCATAATTGTTATTCTTACTTATTTCTTAGTTTACACCTTAATTCCAAGTTGCACTATTATAGAATAAAACATTTTGTGTCATTATTTATTGAATAGTTCAAATGATAGAAGTATAATAAACTATGCCTATTGAGAAATACAACTCTTAAAAAATGTGTCAGACTTCGAGTTTGTAGTTTTTCGACATAGTAGTCTAGGCTGATTGCAAAACATAGTAAGTGTGGTGTTGCTTAAAAAGATAATTTACTAGTTTAGATCTTTAGATCAAAAATACATTACGATAATAATACATTCCATTTGCCTTGTAGTGCATCTCATACATGTAAGTCACTCAATATTGGAGCCTCTTGTACAACAAACAAGATGATTTGATTAATTATCGCAGGCAATTTTGTTTTGCTCTGCATCCACCCTATTGCTACTAAGACAACCTATTTTTAACATGGATGTGGAGCATTTAATATTTGTAGTAGAGCTAATCAAGAAGCATGGGGTCTCGAATCACAAAAAGATTTAGAAGTTATTCACGTCTTATTTGTTATTTTAGATTCAACATTCTTTTCATGTTAAATCAAACCAAATGATTGTTCTATGATTCACATCTGGTGAGAATATGGTGTTATACTTAGAGATTATATACAATGACATCTATATGTACATCAGGGGAGGAGGTCATGTGCATTTGGAAAGAGATGGTGCAACCTAAAGTAAACTTTTTCATTTGGAGATTAGTATTAAATCTTCTTCTTACATACACCTGGAGTCATGCAAGAGGGATTAAGAATCTAAACTTTGTCCTTAGTGATTTCATACTATTGAAGATGTGAAACATTATTTTTGAGAGTGGTATATCATGCAAGAACTCTGGTTTAGTAGTTTCGTAAATGAATAATTCTATGAATGTTTAAGTGGCATTGACTTCTCATGTACTCAAATGTACTACTTTATTTTTATTGTACCTCTGGAATAACTAGAATTGGTAGGTGCAAGAAAAAAGGGCACTCAATTTAGTTGCACATCAAAGGAGAAATCGCATTATAGTTTCTACTTTCTACAACTCTTTGGTCATGTCCAACGGGAGTTCTGGTGGTCTTGACCAGTTGTTTGTTATCTCTTATTAGACTCCACCAATGGGACAGATTAAATTTACAAGTGATGTAGTTTTGCATGATAACATAAATGTTAGATTTGGTACTGTTAGAAGGGATGACATAGGTAGATCTATTACTATTCTTAGAAAAACATTTGTTTCATATCCAACTACTACCATGGACATTCTTGCCATTCTAAAAGCAATGGAAACTTTGAAAGCCTTACTTCTTAATATCTGAGGAAATTTGATTGAATTAAATTACATTATAGTCATTATTATAGTTATGTAATTACTTTTGACAATAACAAATAATTATTACTATAATAGTTCTTATCCCCAAAAAAGTGTGATAGCAGTAATTTTAAAGACTAAGTTTCTCACGATACATTTCTATATTATTTTATCTGAGACTCGTTAACGCCTCTCCCAAATCACTTCAATTTTGTGTTTTTATTTATTTTATATACGAACTTTTTTAAGGATAATATGTTTTAGATGTTAGCTTTTACTTTATTGTGGAACCCAATGACTTTGATTTCACATAGAGTGTTAATGGAGTCCAAATAGTGATATCCACCCATCCCTTCTTAGCATCATTTATGGTTAAGAGTACCATGGTATTTAATCACCTTCAAGTCCCCAACTCTCATTCTTTATTAATTAAACCAACATTAAAAAATCCTTTTGCAATGATTTCTTTCATAAATTCAAGAATTTTAACTATGACTATGAGATATGTGTGCCCGTGATTGTCCCTTTTATTCTTTACTTCAATCTCAAAGGCCATCATAAAACGATCAAAATCTAACGATGTTATTCCATAATAATGTATCCAAAGCATGGGCTTGCATTAAGGAATTTAATTTCTACAAAGTAATGATGCTAGAGGCATTACCAAGCTAGGTAATGCAAAACTTCATCTTTGACAAAAAATATTACGGTGGGCAGCGTACATTAAAAGGTAGATCGATAAACCTAAACAATGGTATCAGTACATGACTTTTAAACTACAACTTAAGCATAGGCTATTGGAGCTAAGATTATTTTGGCTATTTAAACCAGACTTACCCTCCAAAGGATCCCCATTAGGTGATTTTGATTATACTTTTTTAAATTACTAGACTTATGGAGTCTATATTATTACTTATTATTAATACCTCACCATGAAAGATTGGAAAATTTGCTCACTAACTACCTTCTTTGGATGTGGTAGCCATGTATCAAGCTACTTCTTTATAATCAAACCTTAATTGTCCATCAACCATTACCACCATGGTAAGCCCCAATATTACAATCAAAAGTTGAAATGGGGGATATTTGAATGATGCATCACATACACAAATGTTGTGTGATATGATAACTTAAATGAAAAGTAAAGGAGTTAGGTGAAAGCCCACATCGACCATCTACTTAATAAATGCATTCCATCAAGAAGTTTGGATTTGATGCATGTATTAGCTCTTAAATTACATGGTTTTCAAAGGAGCATGTGCTTTCACAAAAACTACAACTATTTCAATGAGTCATTTACTATTTCATAGTTTAAAATTTTTTATACTTACACATGCATGGAATAATCTTTCAGATAAGCAGATGACTTCTGACAAGGTCAACCAGGTTGAAACACAAAGATATAGCACTACGTAGCACCTCATGGCATAGTTATTTTTTTCATGCTTAGTGACACTTCACAAAGGAATAATGAATTCTTTCATTTTTTGATGCCTTTGGAAATTTTCAAAATGGCCATTCAATAATAGGATTCATCAATGACAACCCTTGTTAGTAGTGAATGAAGAAAAAATGCATGGTTTCAATGACTATGCCAACACAAGAGTAACAACAATCATTTTTTCAATTACATTACAAAATAACAAAAGTTCCAAGACATAGGAAGTGTGATGTCAACATGATAATTGAATGGGAATGTACAAATCTAATAGAAAAGAAGGAAACCTATGAAGTTCCTCGATAAAAACCTTTGGTTAGTTCAGTGGGACCTACAAATAATAATTGACAACTCCAAGAGTTAGCTAATCCATAAGAAGCACCACCACAATAAAATAACTTTTCTGCAAAAGTGGTCAAAGGCCAATCTAATCTAGTTTGCTCAAAGAGATTAAAAGGATTTAAAAAACATAATAGGCCAAATTACGGATGAAGACCTTGGCTAATATACACATGGGATTACAACCAAAAAGATCAAGAAAAAAACACAGGAATACAAATGATCTATTATGGCCGACACCAATCAACAAGCCATTAAAATGGCTAAAAGGTATCGCACCTCCCAAATCGAGGTTGTTGAGCACGACTCATGTAATTATAAAATGTTTATCCCATATGCAAGATAAGATGGCAAGCACACTACGTGCTCTAAATTTTGCTAGCCATGAAGCAACACCATGTTAATCACTTTAAAAAGTTATAGTTTCACAACTAATAGGTCACACTTTTAAGGCCACACCATGCTGCATTCATAGGAATACATAGCATGAGGGTGAGGCTTTCCACCATACATCATACCTGGTAGATGTAATAGCACATCCAACCAACCCATGGCCATGTGTAATTTACCTCATAGAAGTTTCACTATGACATTGGCAAATATCAAACAAAATAAAGCTCTAAGTAGTAAGAAAAGAGCGATAATTTCACATTGTGCCATGTCAAGTCCCTATTAGAGTGACACCTCATTCTTGCTTCACCTATCTTGAGATGTTGCAATGGTGAGAAAAAGCCATGTAATTCAAGAACAAAATGTTGCATGTGAAGAATTCCAACCCACGAGACACTAGGGTACTACAATACATCATACAACAAAATGGCAAGAACTCCAATGACAAAGGCATTGCTCAAAGCAAATGGTACTACGAACTTTCATGACAAAGTGAGCAAAATTGTACTTCACAATGCCCCACACAGAGGAAAAAGAGTGAGACTTTAAACTTGCACAAATGATAATTCTCTTTATTGGGCATCACCTTGTACAAGAACCAACACATGGCAATGCTAAAAATCCTAAAACATGTAACACCACAAGTTACATGCACAACATGTCACAAACCACACTTGAGAATTATGAACAATTGCACATAACTCAGGATGAAGCATAACATGCACAAATCCTTGTGCATATTGCATCATCTAATTTTTTCTTCATCAAAGATGACACTGTGACACAAATTAACACCTGCGAATTGCATGTTGTGATAATTCCATCAATGTGGAAGGTACGTTTTCTAATAGGACATCACCTTGTCAATGCACCTGTAGTCGATAATGGAAACTTCCTAGACAAAGTTGCATTTTATGTCTCCTGATACACACATGCATTGGATGTAATAAGGAGTGTGCATACCTGCTACTACATGTGCAAATAGTACGCTATCAATGTTGAAGTGCACCCAGTGTTTTGCTACACATGGAAGTACAACAACATGATGCTATGGCTACAACCAAGCTTGCACAAACCCTACTACATAATGCACCATCCAATTGTCACTTTTCTACTAGCCACATTATGTTGCATATTTCCTCTAGTGCATTGTATGTTTTGAAAATTGTATCAATGAAGAAGTAAAGTCACCTAAAAAATTATTACCTTATCAAAGTGCTAGTACCTTACAACTACAAAAATTTTAAAAACAATTTACACTTTGTGAGCCTCAGCAGTCAAACACACAGGATGTTGGGCACATATAAATCTCATTTTTTAAGAGATAAATATCTCTACATTTTTTTATAAATTTATGTTGCACAATAAAAGACTAAAAGTAATGACAACAAGTCGCATTTAGTTTATTTTTGAAAAAGTTAAATTATTGTTGACAAATTACCATAACATATGGTGTGCTAGATAATGTTACAATGTGCTTGATAAAATGTGTTGGAATAAAAACGAATGGGGTCAGACATAGACCCACCGATCAACAAGCCAATTTTCTTGTTCATGAATCATCACTACAAGTAGGCTGCGGATGAGCAAGAAAGCTCACTATGTATTTTTTTCTTCTATCTTCATGTTATTTTAATGACTGATGGAGAGGATCTATGTCATTTTGCGTACATGACCTCTTCCTTGTTAATCATTTATCCATGTTTGACATTGGTGACTCCCCACCACCACCACCACCACTTCTCCAAATATATTGTTGCTCCAATGATTGTCAAGACTTAAAACTCTTTATTTAACCTCAGACAGGGTTTTTGGGGTAGTCTACAAGACGGTTGAAATTTTTGACAGCCGGGTGAAAGATATCATTGCCTCTGTTGTTTGTGGATTTAATGTTATGTCAACATTGGTTTTCCTTGTGCATGATTTCAGTATAATTTAATCAGGAATGCTTGAGGAAGTATGTATGTTGATATCACAGATACCTAGATGCCTTATTGTAGCATTTTGGACATTTTCTTTAACCTATGATTTTGTGTAAAGCTGAGTATAGGAAATATAGGCACCAACACCTACATAAGAATGTTGAAACACTATCTCAATTGTTTTGTTGTAAATTGACCCATTTTTTTGAAAGGCTAATGGTTTTTTCCATTTTTTTTTCAAAGATTTACATTTTTTCTCAGACATATGGTGTAGAAATTGTATAAGGACTACATAGAGAATTATAAGCAATATGTCAAGGGTATAAAGACAAAATAAAGAATTACGTATAATACATGAATTTTTATATACAATGCATCCGGTTTACAAGGGCTAACTAGAGAACTGCATATAATACGTGAATTATTACATATGGTAGGTTGATTTGACTAACAATACAAGATGATTAAGAATTGCACATAGTAGAGAGTAATACCATATATGGAAATACTATTGTCGAGGCGATGTATAGCGCTTCAACTTGATGGATGTTTCCTGAAAGAATTAAAAATTGTTTGTAAAATTTTTGGATAATTAAGTTATTAAGGATAAACAAAGTTTTAAAAGAATTATTAAGAGAATATATTTATGATTTAAGTTTTATATTTACTGGTAATGCTTTTTGAGAATTAAATACATGATGTACTAAATTTTATGTTTTGGGATTTTTTTTATATATATGAATTGAAATTTTTTTGAATTTATTTTGGAATATGACTTGAAATTTTAGTAAGAGCAACAAGCAGATTGGAAATCAAAATATGTGTGAGGAAGAAGAGAGCCATTCTAATAACAAAATGGCCATAATAGCTCAAGGTAAAGGAGATTAATTGAAGGGAGAGTATATCAGGGATACTATTTAGGGTGGTTGTTATGCAAGCTAAAAATGAGAAGAATGTGAGAATGAACCAAAGCAAATTTTCCTATGAAGCAATTCTTAAGCGTAATTCATCACACCTTGCAGGCTCTATAGATCCTTTCGAAGTAGCCAACAGCTTATATAAGATTGAAATGTTGTCTAATAGTATGGTGTGTATGGACCACAAGAACTTTTTGTAGTATAACTATTAAATTTTGTTGCTAGACCTTGGTGTAAGGGAAATGTAGAATCTAATTTGAAGGAAGAGCACATTTTAAAGTATCCAGAAAAGAATTTTATCAAGCTTTTTTGGAATTTATATCGTGGAGTTGGCTATAGAAAATATGAGAGATGAGACTAGTTATGCATTAGAATTGTTGACTATAAAGAAAGAGATGTAAATTATTTTGGAAGGGTCTATGAAGAATTACTTATTTTTTTTATTTTTCTTAATTAACTCTTGTATGAAAATGTTAGTAGTATTTTATGGCCTTTTAAGCTGGCATAATATTTTTAACATGCATTGCATGACATATGTCACAAATTTGTGTTACATTAGGAACAAAAATAGAAAAGGATATTTTATTTAAGTAAATAAGAAATTATTTTTATGGGCATCAATAAGTTATTATAAAAGTTAAATAAAGATTTGTCTAAGAATAAGATTCTTATATTGAAAGGAGAAGTCGTTTTGTTACCAATGATGTGTTGTATCTCACTCCTGGGTATCGTTTAAAGGTGAAACCTAATTTTAAAAGTATATCTAGCTTTTGTTTTGAGGATTATGCTATAACTGTTAATAGAAGGAATGGGAAATGGGTTGAATAAAAGAAAATATTTAATTAACAAGGGGCTTTTATTTTAATGGAAGTTCAAAATAATGGTCAAAATAATTTCAAAGAAAATTTAAAATGCTTTAATGTAAACTATGGAGACATTGCATTGATATATTAGTCTCATTTTAGATAACTTACAATTGATATAACATATTTTGTTATTTGGATCAAACATATGTCATGACCCAATCTTGTAGTGCCTTGTATTTTTCTTAGATGTTTTTTTGTCTGTTGAGCTCATGTTTTTTTGGCTTAGTTTGTTTTGGCTCAAAAAATTTACAAAACGAAGATATATCGCAGGTAGATTGTTGGCTCATTTTTTTTCCTATGGTAATCATACAACTATTGCAAGTATATTTAAACAACATGATCAAGAAAAGAGGTTATAATGAAACATGACCTACTCATGATTTTAGGATATAATAAACTTAAATAGATTATAAAAAATTATTTAGCATATATGAGTAAACTAATGAGAGTCTTTAATAATGTGAGTCTTTAATAATGAGAGGTATACTTATCACAAGAATATATTGGAGCAATGAGGGTGATATTAGCTATATTATTTCTTACTTTTCTTATATGGTTGTGTTAGAATTTTGTTGATATTTGATGCATAAGGTGTTGTGACAATTATATGTATTAATTTTATAGTTGATAGAATTATTTATTTTTTGTTGTAAGAACTATTTAAATTATGTGAGTGATGTCTTTGTGAAAGAGATTTAAATTGTTATTTTTTTGAGCAATCGTCTTGGTTTAAAAATATGATAAAAAGGTTTTCAAAATACAAAATTATTTTTTTAATAAAAAATTTCTATTTTTCAGAAAATAAAGATCAAAATTTTTTATAGTCAAAATGGGGCACTTAAGTATGGTACTACAAGTTTTATGCTTAAGATTGCTTGGATGTGCAAACAAAGTTTCTTCACAAAAACATGCAAAAACAATTTATAAATTTATCAACGAATTGGAAATGAGTGTCTTTTCATCTTAAGATAGGAGTAGGTTTATTAAGTCAAGCAACATTAAGTATCACACCATGTGTAGGTCGAGTGGTCAATTAAGTATAATCGATGCATAAAATTAATGCAATATCTTTACTTATAATCGAAAGTTCCATTCTTTCTCTAATTGTGACAACCCACTTTTCGCAACATGTCATCACAATTAGTAAAAATATTGTTTTTTTAGCTATGCAACCTCAAAGCAACATCTTGATCACCAGAAATTGGTAACTACTTAGGCTAAGTTGATTATGATTATCATACAACATTGTGCTAGCATCGTCATTTCTAGTGCGTTTCAGGGAAAACATCTTGTTTAGAAGATCTTGTTTGTTGACACAAAATAATATAGCATATTTACAAATTGAAAGTGTAAATTCTCCTTGGAGATGAGATATTTGTGATCATAACTACTTACTTTTCGTGAGAATTAATTAGCTCTTGGTCGAGTCTGATTTTATTGAAAGGTTTGTAACTAAAATTTCATCTCCAACTTTATTTGCTGCAACTTTGATAGGAGTTAAGATCTTCTAATCAACTATTCTATTTACTCTAACTTGTTTAAGTTCTGAAATTGTGAGAAAATGTTGTGAAAGTACCTTAATAAGTATAGGTGCCTTAGGCTTCTTGTAAAAGGTTGAAAAAAAGGCCAAGTTTGAGGAAGTTCATATTGCAAAAGGTTTGTATAAATGCAAACTACTTAGTTTTTAAGAGTGTCACCATTATGTTCACTTGTTTTGGCATCAATTATAACAATGTATATCATGCATATGAAGAAGATGTTGAAATTCTTTCTTAATAACTAGCACACATGCATTTTGATAGTTTATGATGCAAAAGTTGACCACTATCATGCAATGAGTTGTGCATTTGTTGCTTAAAATACTCCAAGGGATCATTCTAGTTGAATCAAATCATCATTTGTTGCTAGTTGGAGCATCTTCATCTTTTCTTTTCCCAAAGAAATCATATAAATGCTTTATTTCCTTGGGCACATTTGTGTTGGTGATGAGATAGTTTTAAACATGGAAACAAAGGGATGTTGTGGTATTAGAAGTTTGACTTGAAAGTCCATTGAGCTTTTGTAGTTGTACTATGCAATCCAACTATCTATAATCAACCAAGGTGTTGCTATATGTGATATAGTACGATTATGCATCTTTGGCTTTAAATAATTAAAGGCACAATTACATAAAACTCATTATACTACAATGCACAAATCTGGTTTGTGCACCCAATGATTTGCATAGTTGCTCGAGCCAAGTAAAACCTAAGCTACTTAAGTGCAACATTGATGTTAAAAACATATTCAAAATACATGAATAAGACCATTAGTTATTGTTTCTACCAAACATTGTATTAATGATTAGGCCTAAATAATTAATTTAACAAGTTATTTTAAATTTGTTTTCTTGTAAATATGAAACTTGGAAAATAATTCCATAGATTTCTTTAATTTCCTCACTAAAGGTTTAGCATTAATTAATCAATCATCTAGAAATGAAAAATTAGGAATCATAACATAATATAGGAGATGATTCATAAGACGAGGTGAAGACAAAAAAGATGAATGGCTAGGTGAGGGATAAGGAAGTGAACTCTTAGTAGTCGAATATGGTGAAATCGATGGCAATGAGTAAACATTGTGACCTCATATGGTAGTGGCTAATGGAGCTCCTTGTTTTCAAGATGGAGGCTATGGTTTTAAGAAATGTTGAAACAAATAAAGAAAGTGGAAAGAGTTATAGATGAAGGCAATTATGATCTTTAGAAGAGTGGGTATTTGGATCGAAGGCAAATTAGTGGAGATTTATTCACCAAATTTCATCTAGATTAAGAAGGTTGTCTTAGTTGGAAGGTAGAAGCACATTTTAGTGTCTAGCCTTATTGATTTAGGTTAGTTTGAATTTTTTTGCAATATAATAAAGCGATACATGATGTCTTAAATGCCAAATAGGAATGTATTTTATTTATATGATATAATTGATATTTTTGTGGCTATATATAGGGATAACATGATAGGATTGTATTGTGGAAGTTCAAATATTTAATATTTATGATCGCATCTTACAAAATTAAAGTGTGTAGAAAATGCATGATGACTTGCCCAAGGGTAGAACTTGGTTCTAGAGATAGTTGATCTTAATTGATGAAGCATATCTATGATCTTGATATCTTTTTAAGCCTTTTGATTGGTTATTGAGGAGTGTTAGAGTCATTGATACTTTAGTTGAAGGTGTCGATTATGAATGTTAATCATTTGTGAGAAGTTGTTGATACTCTTGTGATAGAGATAAGCTATCAAGGGATGTCCTTGAGGATTAACTTATGTATCAAGATAGGAAACAGGTATATAGCTTAACTTATACTAAGTTGAAGTCTGGTGCACAGTACTTCCCTTGATAAATTTTCATGTCATAATTTTTGTTGAACGGCTAATGATGGTAGCTTGTTCACGTCGATTTTAATATCTTCAGCATTTATTGGAACTTTTTGATAGGCAATCTTGATGAATTTTAGTTGACATAGATATTTGGTTTTCCATTTTTTGTTTTGGTAGGTTGATATATGCACCTTTCTCTCTTTTTAATCATCCAAATCTTATACCAGTTTTTAAGCTTTGTTTCTTTGTATCATTACTTTGTGGTTTTTCTCTTGATAGTAAATATCTCTTTGGATTCTCCATACTTATACACTTGAGTCATGTTTTATAAGAATTTTTTTTAAACCTCAATTTCTACTTCTTGTTTCCACTGACAAGATGATTCATAATTTTGGGCACACTTTTTACATCTTCTACGACTAACTTAGTTGTATCACCAATATAATTGACAATGTTTTCTCGCTTATGATTTATGTTTTGCTTTATCTCCTAGAACATAAATCTAAGACTTTATTCTTGAATAAATTTCTATTTTTATCTTTAAGTTAATAGTATCTATTCTTTTGTAATTAATTAGTTTAATCTCTTGTATTTTTTAAAGTGGACATCTTAGATCATTGATTGATGTTTGGATTGTCAAACATTTCATTGTATCACCTTAAAATCTTCACAATTTAAAAGTTATTTTTTCCTCTTTAAGAAACAATCAATGAGTTCAAGAGACATTTCTTTTCAAGTAATTAATGCTTCTTTTGTTTCTTAAAAAAATACAAGCAAAAATAAAATCATATTATAATGTGAACTAGAAATAACTTTATTATCTTTATTAAATTTCCCAATCCATAACCACCAAGATATTGTTTAAATTCTTTTTCTTTTTTACCTATATGTTATTTAAGTCTCTTAAAATTAAAAATTCTTTCATGCATTCTTAGCATTAACTTTTCCCAATCATTCTAAATTTTTCTTAACATATTTAGTCCTTTTTTAGGAGTAGTCTTAGCCAACATTTATAGCTTGCTTTGTTACAATGATCTTTGAAGCTATGATGCTTTCACTAATCCCCATAACATCTATTAAACCTTTTAAATTTTTATTCAAAATTATGATAGTTCTTTTTCTATCATGTTTCATACCTAATTGTCAAAACTTAAATCCTAAAATAATTAATTCTTTGGCCTTGTCTCATATCTACTTAACTTATTGAACGCACAACATTTGTCTTTTATTGAATAATTTTATTAAAAACTTCCATCAGCTTTCTAACTAAAGCACATATTTTAATATTCTATAATAATTCTTGTGTCTTTTACTACCTTTTTTATTCAGTAATCCAAGATAATGGCACAACTCTAACTCATTTAAGACAACATCTGTGTGTGTAGAGCTCATACTCACTTCTCACATTATTCATACTCTACAATGCATTCCTTCCAAGGCATGCATTGACATTAATGCAATTTTGTTTGGGCTTCATATCATTTTTTTGTTAGTTTTTCACAGTTTTTAATTGCATAACTTATCCCTTCAGTTTTTTTAAATAGAATCTAGACTTAGAAGAAACCCATTGAACTAGTAGATAGTAAAAAGGTGCAATTCTATGGTTTGATTGCCTGATCATTTTAATAGATAGGTTGATAGGTGTGGTAGAGTAGTTCTTAGGCTAACATGTATTTATTCATAAAATTAAGGTTCAATGATATTGGACAGTGTACTCAACTTTTTTACATGCCAATCCATGTCCAAAAATGTGACTAGTCAACCTGATAGCATTTTTAAAGAAGATAGCGAACAATTAAATTTCTATGGCATTATTTCAACAAGGAAAGAAAACATGGGCCATCGATAAAAATCAACTAAGCATGCTGTGCTAGAATCCATATCACGTAATGAAGTGATTGCATGAGATCTTAAGAAATGTGAGAAAACATCAATGAATGTTAATTGTGAGAAAAAATTTTCATAGAAGGAAGTTCATACTTCAGAGCATGAATTTACCACATGTAGGAAGTTCCAAAAACAATGGAGATGACCTTTTCTATAAAAATATAGATCATAGAAAGAAAGCAGCAAAAATGGAATAATTGCCTAAAGGAAAACCAGACATAGGACTTCTTGTAATTATTGGCTTAATGTTTCGTCTCTAAAAGGAATTAAAGTTTATGTAAAAATTAGCTTAATATTGTACTATCTACATAGCTATCTAACTTTTTTTTGTCATTTAGATAGTGGATAGAGAGTTTCTTGTCCAAGTGCCTTAGATGAAGATATATAATGAGGAAATCAATGACTTGTTTGCTCCTAGGCATTGAAAGTTGCAAATTCAAGAATCACTTGAGGTATATTTCTAGTTTGTTCAATATGGTTCTATGTCGCATCACTATGAACTTTATTTATTTTCATTTGAATTATAAGTTCTACATTATTTATGAAGAGAGGAATATTTGTTGCTAGTTTGAGAGAGGAGATTGTTACCTCTCTCAGGCAAGTTCTTGAACTCAAGGAATTTGGTGAATGTAAGGCCAAAATGGCATTTCCTCATTTCATTTATATCATAGTAGCCTTGCAACATAAGGGCACAATTTCTTTTGTTCTACAGTTCATTGACACATTGGGGAGACAAACATGAACATTTACAGTAGCCGCTCCATATAATTTTTTGTGCGGCAAGTACATTTGTTTATTATTGTGCTTTCTATCAAACTTTTGTTAACTATCTCAACTAATTAAATATAATTCCAGATTGTCAAAAGTAGGGAGAGAAGTAGAGAAGGTGATTCAATTAATTATTTTGATGCTGTTCGTGTATCTGTTCTGGTATGTTGTTTTGGTTGCAAAATAATCTTGCTTTTGTTTTGTTTGTTTGTCATCTCTTATGCTTCTTTTTAGAATAATTCATGATGGTCTACATAACGTTTTCCTTTTCTTTTTCTTAGAATTTGGTGGATCTTTTTGGATTAGAACATGCTATTGAAATCGATGCAGAAGGTGTGTGCTTGAGAGAAGGGTCATATATAAATAAGTGCTTGATGAACCTTGATACCATAATTGAAAAACTAAGCGATGGTGTTGAAAGCCAAGGGTATGTTGCATCATTGAAGTTTTTCTTGTCAATTATGTGGCTCACGTGTGTTCCTCATTGATGATTGTGATCTGCTAGTCATGTACCATATCAAGACAGCAAGTTAACTAGCATTTTGCAAATTTCTCTTTGTCGAAATGCAAATACTGCTATGATTTGTAACATCACCCTCTCACAGATTCCTTATTCAATTTATTAGATTTAAATTTGTGAGGAATTTACTGCATGAATTCCCATACAACTCGTTCAATTCGCCTGACAATAGTTAAAATATAAGGTTGTGGGCCATTAACGTCATCAAAGATGCTTGACATACTAAATGTATATTAAAATTAATTAGGACCTTAAAAGCTTTGGCTAAAAGTATTGTCATGGTTAAGCCACTAACTTGTGTAGCCTTAAATCATTTTATGCTATCCATATCTAGTTCTACATGTTCAAGGGAAAAAAATTAGTTGCACATATGTAATGAACTCATGTTGAATTTAGTGAAGTACTTGATTTGTGTGTGAGGTATTTTCATCTTGAGCCCTAATTAGTCGACCCTTTCTTTAGAATAGCAACAATGGAAGTGAAAGTCAAAAAATGGGAAGAAGTAAAGGAGCAATATGAAGGTAAAGAAGGATTTTTTTTCATAAAAAGATTGAACACTCTAAGAATGAATTCAAGTGGTTTTGAATTCATCAACTTTTGGTTCTTAGGATTCCTTAAAAGTTTTTAGAATTTTGCTTTTTAAAAGTTTTCATTTATTTCATACATCCTCATCATACCTTTTTTTAGAGGTTTAGGTATAATATTTAATTATAAAACAAAAAAAGAAGTGATTTTGATCAAATATTTAAAATTCTACACCTATTCTAGTCTATATACTCACGTGCATCCCACACCATGCATCTGTACACCTATGTTAATGGGCTGACCAAGAGAGTGGTTACTATTCTTGCACACAAATCATGTATGTAGTTGGTCATTACACGTGTAATCACCCTATGCAACTGTACTTGCCTTGTGTGTCGTGCCCTTGTGCATGTGCTCATGCAACTTCACATCCAGTGTTTGTCCCGTGCACGACAATGTGTTCTTCGATAGCTTGTATCATGTCTCAGGGTATGGCCTAGAAATTGGTCTGGTTGCTTTGTGTTGTTTCGTTGATTTTGATCGTTTGATCACTCCCTTTATTTTTTCTTCAATTTTACATTCAATGAGTTTGAAAGCGATCTCTTGATTAGTGCCTTCAATTTTAGGAAATTAGTTGGAGCTTCCAAATCCTTTTGATTGTCATTTTTTTTATTTTGTTCATGCTTCATAATTTTTGGAAATTGATAACAAATTACTCTGAAGCTATAACTTTATTTGTTCAATGATAAGCACTTTATGTAATGCCACTTCTTTAGTTGCATATTTCCAACATTTTTGACAAATAATTTATATTGCTTTTCATAATAACAAAAACATTATGGAGGTACTACTTACAAACATCATAATGATCTTCCCCTATTTTAAAAATTATGTTTAAGATAATTGTTGTTTCCTAAATTTTGATACAAGTAAAAATGAGTTTTCTCTATCGCAGTAACTTGGAGTACATACCTCCCCTTTGTACAAGTTTGTTAGTGTTCGTACCTCATCTTGCTTAAATTGTTCTTATTCTTATATGGTCTTGCTTTGCAATCTATGTCCATTCGTTGGTGTTATATTTGCAAACCATTCAATCCTTTTTTGTTCCAACATTTTTTCATGCCTTCTTGTTCTTTCAATCTACACTTCCTTTCTTTCTTCTCATTTTCTATATCTTGTGATGTCTGTATCATCTTAACAATGCCTCCTTGGTGGGAAAGCTCCCATTTTTATTCATCACTTGCTATCATTGTTCGATCTAGTTGATCCCTGCCCTCGTCAACCATCCTTTGATTTGTTAGGTATTGTACCATGAATCATTTCTTTGCCCCTCAAATCCATATCCCATTGTCTTGTTATTCCTTTGTCCTCTAGACAACACACTTTTGCCTGTCTAACTTCCTACTAAGAACTTCACCCCAGGATGAAGGCTAGAACTCACCTTTCTAAATCAACGAATTAGGCACAAGTTGTGCCCACACTCTCCTCCCACAAGCATGGCACTAGCATCCACTTCTATTGCTCTTCATGTTGCAATCACTTTAACTACCTCCCCTCTTATGCATACAACACTCATGTTTGTTGTATCCCTCCCAACCTCTCCATTAACAAATTATTACACGAAACTTTATTCCAAAGCCATCTACAATTGTCCAAAAGTCTTTCATTTTCCAAGCAAACCTCGTGTTGCAACTTAACATTAACTATGCTAGAATGTTGGTGTTGGCATCTTCATAGAGTTGGCATTGGAACATGAGGCAAATGGTTTAGTTCCCTTATTAGGTATTGTATTAAAGTGCTAGTCTTTGCTAACATGCATCTTGTTCAGGCCATGGCATGGAAAGCTAGAGCAGGACACCATTGATATGTGGGGAATGGATTCTTGTAACTTCATTAAGTTGGTGATGATTGTACTCGACATGACTTCATGTGATTGGCCATCATGCAACATCTTGTTGTAGATAAAATAGATTATGTTGAGGGATCATCTAACCCTATATTTGTCATATGTTGATAGCCATTAGTTATATGATTTCTCCTTTAAAGTTGATTGTGCCTCCGTCTAATCTAGTTAAGCCCATCGTCCCTTAAAAAGAGGTGGTTCCTCTTTCCTTCATTTGCGCCAGAATTGTTGATTCTCCTCTCTAGCCCAATGAATAAAATGTTAGATGTTGGCATGATAGCTCCTAGATCTATGAATATAGAGATCAACTTAAGTCCTTTAAGTATAAGATTATGGCTTTACTTGGGATCAAACTCAATGATGTTTTATTCCATAGGTTTTTTCATAATTTAAGGCTATTTCATAATAAAGGTTATTATCATAATTGTAATTATTGCTTAGGTGCTTGGATCATGGGCCCCTTCCTCAAGGTTTTTATTACGTACGCATAGAATGACCTCGACTTTAAGAGAGCCACTTGATATGAATTTAGAGGCTTTAACCCCTTTAATTAGCACTAATGGGAAGGAAGAAAATGAAAATATAGTAATTCTTATTATAAATATTATGGTGGATGATGTTCCTCGGTTGGGCCCAACCTTTATTATGTTCAACATTTGTTTAAGGAATCCAATCAGTTCTAAGCTTTCTTGGGCTCTATCCAATGAGGATTGCTGATGGTCTTCCCAAATTCCTTTGTGTGGTTCTTCTTAAACCCCATCTCTGATTACTTAACTTGCATCATTTCTTACATGTCTAAATTTAAGGGGAATCTTATTAAAGTTTAAGAATTTTTGAACTAACTATCGAAATTTAAATATATTATGGAGTACAAGGGATTTTATCTTGTGAGATAGCCCTCAAAATTAATTATCCAAGCTTAAGTGGATCAAATTTTTTTACAAGTTTTGAAAGGGGTGGAGATCCCTTAAAGAAAAGATTGATTTTTTCTGTTCCATGAGCATCTTCTCCTTGCATGATTAGTAGCTTTATAAGGAAAGACAATGTCAACTTGATATCCTTAGCTTTAAGAAGTTTATCTATTGTGGATTTTTAAAAATTTAAAGTTCTGTTGGTTGAATGTTGATAAAAAAAGTTGAAGTAATTTTATTTTGATTAAAATTTTGGAAGGAATCCAATTCTCTTGGAGTGACTATATTTATTGGTGTCCTCATGATTGAATACAACCATTTATCATTGACATTCTCATATTCTACTTTGGGCTCTAACTTACACTTCATGTTCAATTGGGTTGATGATCTCCGATCAATTGGCTTTTGAAACATTGGACTTCATGGGATTCTTGAAACTATCAATCCTTTTTTAATTTGAAGCAATCTGATCAATTGGGTTCATTGTTTAGTTCTTCTTAGATTGTTTGGATATCATTTGGTGAAATTTCATAATGGTTGTCACTTAGGTCATTGTTACAAAATGGTTTGCACCAGCATTTGTGCTATAGATATCGTGCTTATTGCAAAGGGTTTATTGCCCAATCAATCTTAGAGGATAGACTATCTCTATTTAGTATTCTGTTTATATGATCATTACCAAAATGTTTCCAAATAGATTCCTCCCATCATCCCAAACATTATCCAATAAGTGTAAGTAGCTTTTTTGAAAGGTAATACCTTCATGGTAACAAGAAGTTTGTTATAAAACTTGCATAGAAACTTAGTACCAAATAACCTAAATTGGTCTTTTTATAAAATGTTCATATATCCAATGCTTTTGGCTCAATTAACGAGAACAATTTTTTCACTAAAGAGTAAAAATTATAAGTTTTTCTCCAAGCTTCTTGCTTAGATAAAGATGTGCATCACTAATCTATGTTTGTTTTTTGGGTTATTTACTAAGTCTAAAGGGCTTTATCATTGTTGTCTTATTTCTCTCTTTGTCTTTTGTATCATTGCATATGCCTTCTCATATGCCATTGATGTACTCTTGATGAAACATTTGGGGAGAGTAGATTTAGCCCTCTCAAAAGAAGAAACAATTACATCACTTGTTTTGTCTTTATGTCTTTATTGTTGAACACATTCTCATTGGGAAAATGGATTTACGAATGCTATTGTAAGCTACATTATCTCATATCATACTACACAGCCCATGTGTAATATATTTGTTGGACAACATATCTTACAGTTGATTTTTATTAAGTAATCAAGGAATTGATTGTATAAGTCTGATTCAATCCTCGTATTTTATGATTATAAGAAAACTCTAACAACTAGTTATATTGGAGCAATTCACCTTCTGCAGTTGTACCATCTGTAACATATATGCACAACACCATAATGTTGATTGTAATAGCCTAATAATGGCATCATGATAGTATAAAGCGTGATAAACATAGCAATGCATTGGTGTATCAGTTCTACATATACCTTGTTCTAATATAATCTATAATTATGTATATATGTAAAGATGGTTGGATGAGTAGTTGGAGAAGAAAATCTCTTGGATGAGTATATACCTTGTTCTTTGATTTTCATTTTGCATTAGTATGATCATTAACATCTACTCATGTGTTATATGGGTATGATCATCTTGTTGTACTAATATGATTACCTTAAATTATCAAATTGACTCACAAAATTTTCAAATACAAAGGATTTTTTGTTGTACCATCATCCTATATGTTCATTTCATTAGAACAACACAATTTTTATCAATTTCCCTTTTCACACTTAGGAAAAAAAGCTTCCCAACGCCAACTGCTAGGGTCATACTAGTATGATCTAAACGATGGCTTCATATGATGAATACACTAAAAAATTGTAATGATCTCCAATAATTTCAACTTCTCAATGAACTCATATGAATCCCTTTCTTGACATTCAAATTAATTAATACATGTTTTATGAACAGGCTATGGGCCAGATCTTTATCTTTCAATATTATATCTACAAAACAAAATAGAAAATCCCTTTCTTTCCTATAGTCTTCCTTTTTCTTCTTTCAATCTTTTTTTCAAATGATAATATTGTTTTCTTTCCTTCTACCTCTTCAACTCTTCTCTCTCTCTCTCTTCGTGCATTTTCTCTCTTTGATCTCTCTCAATGTTTTTAAAATGTATGCATTAAGTTTTTGGCATGGGAGAAGTTAAGAGGACTAAGATTAAGATTGAAAATTAGAAGAGAATTAAGATTTCATAATAATATAACCAAAACAAAGAAAAATATTTGATGAAATAAGATTAATTATATGGTTAAGCAGTGCGCCAGCATACATAGAAGATCAATTAAAATATCCTTAATCATGAAAAGAGGCACCAATTGAATTGACCGATAAAGCAAGCCAAAATAATAAGAAATTAATTATTTTGAATCCAATAATGAATATTTTATTTGACAGAGATTATCGAGAGGAATTCAATAATGTTAGTTTCAACACTAGTAGAACTTCTTCAGAATTAAAGTGAAAAACAAAAGAAACTAAACTATAATAACAAATTGTTGTTTAATATTAAATAAAAATATCTTAAAGCTAATGTGATATAAATTTATGAAATGTAATGTAACCAAATCAAAATAATGTAAAAGTCAAATTAGAGGGCAATTAATGTTTTATTGTGATATAGCTCATTTAATGGCAAAAAATTAATGAAATGGGTTATAGTATACATGAGATAAGTTATACTGCAAAGTTACATTATTAGATAATGTAGTGATCAAATCTTCAAACCTCAATAAAAAAAAGGTAAGAATAAAAATGCATTGATGCCAAATTAATTAAAAAATAAAATATTTGAAAATATAAAAATAAATTCTAAAATGGATGGGTCTCTTTGAGACTAGTCTAACAATATTTATTTTGACTCAATCAGACCTTATTTGAAATCACTACCATTGAAAAAATTAAAAAAGAATAACTAAAAATAAATTATTATTATAATATTTAGCAGGTATATATTAAAGCTAAAATGATTTAAGTTGATGCTACACAATATAACAAAATCAAGGAAATGTAAATGTTACTTAATAAAAGATTTAGAGTCACTTAAAAATAATGCTTAATGAAAGTGTAAATTTTTAAAATATGAGATAAATTGTGTGAGAATTTTACATACCACAAATCTAATTACAATGTGCATACAATCTTCCACCATGAAGTCACTTATGAATCAAAATCTTATGAACCCTTCCAAAACAATAGAAAAAAGTTTAAAAATATAAATAATTATATTTAATTAGATAGAGTTCACTGAGTTAGTTAAAAAAATTTTCTTTCCTCTTGTTCAAAACAAGTTTGGTTATATGTCAATTAGCAAAGACAATAACCTTAAATAATCTATCTTTTTTAATATTAAATAGATATGCTTTAAACTGAGAAACAAATAAGAAGTAATGAAATAAGACCAAAACAGATTGAAGTATTAGACAGATAAGACAATAGTTAGAATTTCAAAGTAATATAAACAAATTAAAGTGAAAAATTTGAAGAAATGAAATAATTGAAAATGTAAAGTTGCATTGCAAAATATTGATAAAATTAATTATAACATCATCTATCTTTAGATCACCTACAAAATTAGTTATCCATTTAGCTATACCAAAACCATAGAAAATAAGGCACATAAAAATAATAAAATCTATTATATGATCTCAAATGAGGAGTAATCAAAATATCTCATAAATCTCTTTAAAATAATAATAAATAATTTTAAAAGAGAAAATGAATATTTATTGATAGAGGTCATCGATCCAAGTATAAAATATTTGTTTCATCCTAATCCATCATGGTTTTGAATTATGATGATTATTGAAACAAATAGGCATAAATAATAAAAGTTATTGTTCTAATATTAATTAGTAATGCTTTAATACATAAATAAAATTATTTAAGCAATGAAATATAACAAATTGAAAGACATGTAAAATAAATTTAAATCATAGCTATGATTAATTTAAGCTGTTATATAATCAAATCATTGTGATTTAAATGTCACACACAAGAGAGGAATTAGACTTTCACAATAATATAATAATATAAAAGCATAAAATTAGAACAAATGACATAAATTATATATGAAGTTGCATTCTGATACTAAGGAGATAGTGTAACATAAGAGACATCAAAATTGGATTTAATCAAAATTTCTTAGAAAATGTTCAAAAACATAGTCAACTACAATATTTAAAAATATAAAAAATTAATGCTTATTTAGATTGAGCTAATCAAGAAATGTCCATCGATGTTTATTCTATCATGATTTAACCTCATTTAGATTTTTTTAAATTAGAAGAAGAAATAAGCATAAATAATAAAAAATTTATTTAGCATTAACAAAATTTTATTGAAACTTTAATTCTTCACTCATGTGACTTGGGCATCTCTCTCATTTTGTTTTATTACATTACTTTAATACATCTCATTTCAAGTTTAATGTAAATTTCCTTAAGATTAAAATGATTAAATATTTTTATTTAAAGTTATCTTTGTATGTAATGTCTTGTAATTCCCAAAGAAGCGAAGGTCGTTGCACTCATATTAATGAGCTGTGTCCACATAAATATACATTTGTATTCTTTAAAATATTTTATATTGTTGTTTGGAATGCTTTATGAGACATTTTGATGAGTACTTAATTTGTTTATTTAGGATGTTAAACTTGATCTCCATAGTATTTAAGAAAGATACTTTCCTATAAAATTTATGTCATTTCTATAAAGTATCACTTCTATTAGGTTATATTATTGAACTCTAAATCTCCTCTCATGTGATCTTTACATCATTTTTGAATTGTTATATTTTTTCTCATAAATTTATCTAATTTTTTTAGAATATATATTTAATTAATATTAAAAGAATAATTTATTATTATTTTTACTTATTTACTTTTGAAATTTACATATTTTGAGTAAGGTCCATTCTTGAAGAAATAAATATAGTTGGACTTGGTTGATGAACTCTATCAACTAAGTTTTTGTTTTAGATTATTAAATGCATTATTTTATAAGATTTTGGAAACATTACATGATATTTTGATGTGTACATGATCTAGCAATTGACAATGTGGTGTGTGATCTACATGGTAACTTGGAATGCAACTTTCATGTGCATTTAATCTCAATTCTTCAAATGTTTTTTTATTTAGCTATATAATTATGGAGCTCAAAATCTCACATTGAGTGACCTTTAAGTTTCTTTTATTTGGTTGTATTAGATTTCTTTAATTTTTATTACTTTAACTGTAATATATATTTATTTAAATGTGTTATTTTATAGGAAATTGCAAACAATATCATTAGCTTCTCATGTTGAGCTCCTTCTTGTTATATTTTCACATCATAAATTTTAAATGTTTTGTTTTGTAGGATTTTTACTTGCTTATCAACGTTTATCAAGTTTTACTTAATTTCATAAAAGAGGATTATAAACTTGATCATCTTAGGATGTTGTAATGCAATATTCCTGTATAATTAATATCATTTCACCATTTTTGTGCTTTGATTTTTTTCACTATTGCCTAAATTTAAATTTCTACTTATATGACATTATCAACACTTTGATTTGGATAAATTAAATTTTATTAACAATTCTCATTTGAACTTTAATATACATTTAACAGTTATTAAAAAAATTATTATTTAAACTTAATTACTTTGGTAATTAACTATTCCAAATAAGGTCGTATGACGATGAAACAAATGTCATTGATTTAACTTGACGAATTTCATGCAATTAAATATTTAAGTTTATATTTTTAAATATTTTGTTTTTTTAAGGTTTTATCACACATTTCTTTTTAGTTTATATTAATTCCAAATGAGGACTGATGATGATGAAAGAAAAATTATTGTACTTATCGTGATTAGATCTATCTTGTTGATAACACTTTTCATATTTTTGAAATTTTTTATTTTTCTAGAATCTTTATTTCATTAAGAGAAATTTTGACATGTAAGTTATTTGATGATCAACATTGTGATGCTAATTTTTCTTAGCAACATAGAATGCAACTCTTTAATACAATTTATCTTATTTCTATAGATGTTTTACATTCATTTGGCTATATTACAATGAAGTTTTAATTCTCCTTTCCTACACAATTTATATGTCCTTGATTTGGTTATGCTTACTTAAAATTCAAATATTAATTTATTATTATTAATGAATATTTTTTAGGTAATTTACAAAAATTCTAATCAAAGCATAATTGAAATGAAAAAAATGTCATTAGAATTGTCATAGATAGCTTTATCTAGTTATTTATTAATTTTAAAATATTAAAGAATTTATTTCTTGGGTTTTGGCATACTTTTCAAGAAGTTTCAAATTTTACCAGATTTAATGAATGATGATGTTGCACTCGATCAACATACTATGTTGGATTGTAATATTCCTATATAAATAATGTTATTTGATAAATGTTGTGCTTTGATTTTCTTATACTACTATGAAGCTTAAAATGTTCTCTCATGTAAACTTATCATAATTTTTATTTGCTAATATTATATTTCTTAAACTTATCTCATCTGAACAATAATATATAGTAATGTAATATTGCAAAATTTAGATTATTATTTTTCATGCTCACTAGGATAATTCTTAGAACTTCAAGACCAGGTCAAATAAAGATGAAACAAATATCATTCGACTCATCTCAAGAAGATTTATGTAATTAAAAAATTTATTTTTTAAAAAAAATATTTTGTATTTTAAGGTTTCTACAAGTATTTATTTGTAATTATGGTTTGTACGTATTTTGATTATAAAGGATTTGAGACTTGATCTGATTTGTACTTGGAAAGAAACTTTTTGGTATAATTTGTCACATTTTTTTAAGGTTGTTTCTTTGATTTTGTTATATTACTTATAACTCTAAATCTACTCTTTTATGAGACTTGCATCAATTTTACTTTGGTATATTATTTTACTCTAATCTATCTTATTTTATCATTATGCTTAGTTAGTATTTTGGAAAACTTTACTAATATTTATTCTTATTTACTTTGGCAATTCATTGTTGCTCCAAATGATGTTTAAACCATGAAACAAGTAGCAATAGTTTCTTCTTAAGCAGTGCTAACAAATTAAATATTAATTTTTATATTTTGAATATTTTATTTATATTATTTTCTCTTTCTTTAAGAGAGATTTCAATTCATATATGATGTGACGATTGATGATGTTATAGTAGATTTTTAAGTACCTTTGTATGCAGCTTTCTTAAATAATATATCTAAATTTTTTAAAATTTTACTTTTTTGTTGGAACTTAACTCTAAACCTACAATTCTGTGACCTTTGCATCACTTTGCTATAGTTATATTTTATTGCTTGAGCTTATCTCCCTTTACATTTAAAAGATATTTACATAATATTAATATTGTAGTTTATTATTATTTTTACCTATTTTATTTGGTAATTCATAGTAAATCTAAAGGAGTTTTGATGAAGAGGAAAAAGCATTGTTGAAGTTATCACAGTGAGTTTTATATAATTAAATAATAATTTTTTATATTTTCAAATATTTTATTTTCCAAGGTTTTGAATGATATTAAGAAGTATTTATATTTGAAATTAATTTGATGATCAATGATGTTACCATTTTTTTTTCGTACCTTTGAAAGCAACTTTCCTACACAATTTATCTCATTTCTACAAATGTTTCATTTGATAAAGTTATAGTACAATGAAACTCTAATTCTCCTTTTATGTGAACTTTAGAAAGCCTTGATTTTTTTTACTTTCTTAATATACAAATAGTAATTCATAATTGTTAACGTATAATTATTATTGGAGTTAAACATTCTTGTATAACTAAGTTCATTTCACTTACGAACTTTGAATTTTTTATATTATTGTGTTATTTTAAAATTCTTCTCATGTCAACTTCTCATCAATTAGTTTTGGTTATATCTTAATTCTGCAATTTATGAAAGTTAAGATTTGACATATATATTTATCAAAAATTAAGAAATAATTAATTATTTTTAGTGCTTTCTTACTTTGGTAACTCACAGTATTCAAAATATGGTTCGATCATGATGAAATAAATGTCATTGCATTACTTTTTATAAGCCACATCAAACTAAATGTTTATTTCTTAATATTTAGCATTTTTATCTTTTATAGTTATTTCATGCTTTGCTAGACATTTAGATTCATACCTAATTTGATGATTTTGGATTTTATGCTTTACTCCTACAATATTTTGTGATATAAATTTGTCGCACAATTTATTTGATTTCTTCAAATTTTTCGCTTTCATTTTATTCTAATATTATGTATCTCTAAATGTACTCTCTTATGATATTTGCATCAATGTAATTTTGCCATATTATATTGCTTCAATTTTGAATAATTTTAGTAATATTATTTATTACTTAATGTTAAAAATGATATATTATTATTTTTTCTTAATTTTTTGATAAGTTTCAAATATTGCAAGTATGCTCCAATCGAGATGAAAGAAATGTTGTTGGACTGTTGTTGATAAGCGAAATTATATTAAATATTTAATTTTACATTTTTATTTATTTTATTTTGTAATGATTTAATACGTTTTAAGAGTCAATTCAATTTGCAACTGATTTGATGATAAAGGATGCTACAGTCAATCACTTTAGCATCTTAAAATGGAATTTTCCAGCATAATTTATCTCATTTTTGCAACATTTTCACATTGGCTTTGTTATATTACTAAGCAGCTCTAGGTGATTTTTCATGTGACCTTCATATCTCTTTCATTTGGAAATATTATACTATTTCCATTTTTCTTGCCTTTTTTGTTTAATATATATTCACTCAATAAAAAAATAATAATTTCGTATCATTTATAGTTATTTACACTGAATAGTCATAATACTTTTGAAGATGGTTGAATCTAGGGAAAAAATTATTTTGTTGGACTATTCTCAGTGAGGACTATCCAACTAAATAATTGATATTATATTACTAAAAATTTAATTTTCTATTATTTTAATATTGTTTATGAGGAATTTGATTTTATAACTAATTTGATGATTGAAAATATCACACTCGATCTCTATGATATCGAAGAATGCAAATTGTTTGTTCAATTTATTATGTTTCTTCTATTTTTTTTATTTAAAGTTTTTGTATTACTATGAAAAGTCAACTCTATTATGATGTGACCTTTAGATCTCTATGATTTGAATATATTATGTTGCATAAATTTACCTTGATTTAGCTTTAATAAATATATTGTAAATATTAAAAGAATAGTATATTATTATTTGTACTTATTTAATATGGTAATTTATAGTAATTATAAATGCGATCTGATCACTACTAAGCAAACATAGTAGGAGTTGTGGCAAAGAGCTTTATCAAATTACATATTAATTTTTACAATGTTGAGCATTTTATTTTTTATAGTGTTGGCAATCTTTATGAGATTTTTCATGTCATAGTTATTTTTATTATTGAACATGTTACACTCAATCTATTTAGTGTCCTAAAATTTATCCCATTTATATAATCTAGTTGATATCATCAATTTTTTTTGCTTTCATTTCAATATATTTTCATGTACGTTTAAATCTTAATTTTTTAGAACATTACATGCTTTAGCTTTTTCATATTTTAGATTGTTTCAAATTTTTTTCATTTTTGCTTTAACATATATTAATTAAATTTCAAATCATAATTCTCAAAAATTTTTTCTCATTTTCTTTGTTAATTCACCAAAATTCAAGGGACATCAAATAAAAAAAACACAGTTCAACTTGACTCAATGAGCTTTATTTAATTAAACACACCTTTTTAAATTAAATAAGTAATTCTACAAAGGTTTAGTATGCTACATAAGATATTTGAATGCTACCTAATTTGGTGATCAAGGATGTGACCCTCGATTCCCTCAGTACTTAGAACATATCCTTTACACGATTTCAAATTTTTGGCTTTGATTTGATTATATTATCATGAAACTCGGGTTTTCGTCATGTGTGACAATTACGTCACATAGATTTTATTATATTACACTAGTTTAAATTATATAATTAAACTTTATTCCATAATAACTAAATATTAAAAAATAAATTATTGTTATTTATACATATATACTATGGAAATTTATAGTAAGTCTAATCATGGTATGATCAAGTTGAAATAAAATGAAATTATGGTCATCTTGATGTGTTATATTTAATTAAATACTTTTTTTTTATCATTTTGAATATTTTATTTCCTTGGGATTTCATACTCTTTTGTGGCTATTTCAATTTGTTCCAAATTTTAGAATTAAGTATGTAACACTTATATATCGTTCACCTTAGAAGGCAACATTATTATACCATTTATCTCATTTCTTTAATTTATTTTCCATGATTTGGTTATATTACTACATAACTCAAAGTCTCATCTCTTGAGACATAAACATCATTTTGATTTGGTAATTGTTTTCTTACAAATTGACCATATTTTTTAATAAATATTTTCTTTAACTTAAAATAATAGTTTAAATGAATTTATACTTATTTAATTTCGTAATTTGTACTAATTTAAAATAAAATCTACATGTGACAAAAAAGAACATTAGATTCATCTAAGTGATTTATATTAAATTAAATAATAATTATTATTATTTAAAATATTATATATTCTATGATTTTTATATGTTTTAAGAGATATTTCATTTTGTTCCAGATTTGATGATTGCAGTTGTTGCACTAAATCAGCTTAATATCTTAGAATTCATTCATTGTTTTTGACATAATTTGTCTCATTTCCTCAAAAGCATCTCTTTGATTTGGCTATATTACAATATAGCTATTAATATCCTTCCTCGCACTTTTAATTCAGTTTGATTTCAAAAAAATGCTTTACTTCACTTTACTTCAATTAATTTTAATATATGTTTACTTAATATTAAAATAATAATTATATTCTTTTTTGGTCATCTAAATGGGTAATTAGTAGAAATTCAAAGCTATGTTTGATCAAGAAGAAACTAAAATTGTAGGAAATGCCTCCATGAATGCTATCAAATTAAATATTCATTTTATTAAAAAAACATTCTATTTTTTTATGTTTTGTGCATGCTTCAAGACACTTTTTTTTGAACTTGAATTAATGGTTGAGAAGGTTACCATTGATCAATTTAGTGTAATAGGATGATTCTTTATTATACAATTTATCTTATGTTCTTGAAATTTTTAATTTTGTCGTTATTATATTCTTATGAAACTCTAATTCTTTATTTGTTTAAACATTATAATACTATAATTTTCCTATATTGCATTACTTCAGTTTTTCTTTGTTTTACTTTTAACTTATAATTAGTTATCGAGTAGAAATAACTTATTATTATTTCATAATATTTAGTTTGATAAATCATAATATCTCAAAATAATGTTTGATCTTGATGAATGAAATGATATTGGACTTGTGAAAATAATCTCTCTATATATATATATATTATCTATGTGTTTTGGCATGATTTTTGAAGTATTTCATTTCACAAGAGATTTGGTGAATAACGATGCCATGTTCAATCTCCTTGGAATCTCGATATGTTGCTTTGCAATTTAATTTGTATAATTTGTTCTAATTCTTTTCTTTCATTCGTTTATATCACTATTTAACTCTAATTTTTTTCATGTGTGACTTTTACATGTCCTCGATTTGGATATTTTGCATTGTTTCAATTTATCTCACATTATTTTTAATCTTTATTTACATCCAATAAAATAACAATTTGTTACTATTGATGTTTATTTACTATGGCAATGCATAGTAATTGTGAACAAAGTTTAGTACAAAGTTTTGAATATTTAAAATTCTTTTATTTTGTAACCTTTTGCATAGTCTACGAGCAATTTCAATTTGTAATAGATTTGACCACCAAGAATGTTACATTAAATTTTTTGTTGTGTCAAATTTAAATCACTTTCATTTGGTTATGTACAATCACTATATTTTATGAAATTTCTAATTTAACATGTGCTTACTTAACATTAATAATATATTTTATTATTATATTTTCTGGTTTATGTTTGTCATTCAAACTAATTTGAAAGAAGTTATAATGGACATGTAAAAATTGTCATTAGACTTGTCTCAACGAGCTCTATTGAAATAAATATTACCTTTTGAAATTTAAAACAAATTCTTTTTTAATGTTTTTGTTCTTTTTAAGAAGTATTGTAATTCATAAAAAATTTTCATGATTGAGGATATTATACTGAATCTCCTTAGCGACTTAGATTGAAAATTCTTATGCAATTTAACCCATTTTGTCCAATATTTATTTTAGTTAAAGTTATAATACTTTGAAACTCTAGTTGTCATTTCTTGTTACCTTGATATCATTCTAATTTGGTAATATCATATTTATTGAATTTATATAATTTTAATTTGAATATATGATTACTTAATCTTTAAATGATAATTAATTACTATTTAACTTTTATTTGGTAAGTTGTAGTAATTTTAAAAGAGGTTTGATCTCGATGAAACACATGTTTTTATATTTTTCAAAGGCTTTTTTTTAAGGGTTTTAACATTCTAGGAAAGATTTTTTTGCATTTACTTAATTTGATGAATGAGAATGTTACACTTGATCCCCTTAGATTCTTAGAATGTAACATACATGTAATTTATTTCATTATCTCCAATATTTTGCTTTTTTTAGTAATATTATCATTGAACTATAAATCTCCTCTCATGAAACCATTACATATCATTGAGTTTATCATATTACATTTCTCAAATTAATCTCATTTAAGGATTAATTATTTT
This sequence comes from Vanilla planifolia, assembly GCA_023846275.1. NCBI lineage: Eukaryota > Viridiplantae > Streptophyta > Magnoliopsida > Asparagales > Orchidaceae > Vanilla > Vanilla planifolia. The sequence continues at coordinate 156,135 of JAIUJO010000371.1, forward strand.
TGTTTAATATTAAAAGAATAATTAGTTATTTTATATGCTTACTTTTTTAATATTTTATTTTCATTTATTTTAACATTCTTCAATGGTATTTTGGCTCATACTTGATTATGATTTGGCCATATTACAAAACAAAGCATAACAATCGTCATTACACTCAACTCTATGAGCTCTATTTAATTAAACATTTATTTTTTATTACTTTAAATTAATTTTTGCAAAGTTTTCGTATATTATAATAGAATTTTTATTTGTACTTGAACTAACAAAATATGATGTTACATTAAATCTTTAGAGTATTTGAAAAAGGAACTTCATTATATAATTTATCCTATTTCTTAAATGTTTTTGCTTTGATTTTATAATACTACCGTGAAATTCTAATTCTCCTACTGTGTAACAACTACATCGCCTTCATTTTGTTAATTTACATTACATTAATTTACCTTATTTAGAAAGTAATGTAAATTTTCTAATTTTTAAAAATACTTGTTCTGTTATTTATACTTATTTGCTTTGGTAAATTGTAGAGATTTTAAATGATGCTCAATCGAGATGAAATATAATTGTACAACTCCTATGCACTAGTTCTTTGTAATTAAATGTTCATTTTATATTTTAAATGTTTTACTTTCTTGGGTTTTAACACATTTTAGCAGTCATTTTGCTTCATTCCTAAATTAATGACTCAGGATTTTCTACTTAATCTTCATAGTACAATTGAATGTAATTTTCTCTCATAATTTATATCATTTGTTCAAACTTTTTACCTTTATTTGCGTACCTTACAAAGAAGTTATAATTCCACTTGCATTGCAACCTTTTAATGCTTTAATTAGCTTAAATTTAATTTCTTCAGTTTATTTTCTTTTTGTATTAGTAAATGTATTCGCTTAATAGTAAAAAAGAATAATTAATTATTATTCTTATTTATTTACTTTAGTAATTAGTTTTGATTCCATATATGCTATAATGGAGACAATGAAAGCATCACTAAACTTGCTTGGAAAAAATATTTAAAAATATAAAAAATAAATATTTAATTAGATAAACTTATTAGTGATTTATCTAATGAAGTTAGTTTTATCTTAATTATACCTAGTTTAGAGTAATTTTGAAGTAAAAATTTAAAAAAGTATTAAAGATTATTAAATATTATTTTTGTATTGGATAGATTTTTATTAAATAATCCTCTTAAGACAAGTCAAATGATTATTGTTTCATCTTGATCTGAGCCTTTTGAAATTTTAACAAATTAACTGATATGACAAGCATAAATAATAATAAATTATTATTTAATATTAAGAAAATTTTTATTAATATTAAAGTAAAAGAAGTTGTAGTAATGTAATATAACCAAATAATAATGATGTAAATGTTTCACTAATGTGGTTTTAAAATTTCGTATTAATATACCAAAATAATGATAAAGCATTTGATGAAATGATGAAAATTATAATGGAAAATTTCAATTCCATTATAGTCAAGAAATCATTTGTAATGTCCTTGATCATTAAATAATCTAAAAATCAAAGATATCCTAAAGTTGCCAAAAAATTTAATATTTAATTTGCTTGAGCTCCTCATGCTAATACAAATGATTTTTGTTTTCTTCGATCGGAGCTTGTTTATATTTGCTATGAATTACCAAATTTAGTAAGAATAAAACCTTTTAGCCTTTTATTTAAGTGGTGATAGAATATATACTCAAGATGAAATGACATAAATTGTTAAAATATAATATAACAAAATAAAAAGTTGTAAAAGAGTAATATGATAATAGATTTGGGTATACATGACAATATAACTAAACCAAGGTAAAAAAAAGTTTAAAAAATGACATAAATTATACTCTAAAGATGCATTCCAAACTATTGAAGAGATCTATGATAACATCCTTGATCATCAAAGAAATTAAAAATTAAAATATATTATAAGATATATAAAATCCAAAAAAATAATTTTATAGAAAATTAAAAAAATGAATATCTTATTGGATAGACATCATTAAGATGAATCTACTAATATTTTTTTCATCATTATTTCGAATTATTATGAATTAACAATAAACATTAATAATAAGAAAATGTTATTTTTATTTTGAATAAATATATGTTTAAAATGAGATATGATAAATTGATGTATTGTAATATTTGAAAATTAATGTATTATAGTGCATGAGAGTAAATTTAAAATTACAAAGTAATATAACCAAATAAAAATGAAAAGTTTGAAAAATAAAATTAATTGTGAGACGAAGTTAAGTTCATAGATAATAGGAAGAGCAGGTGGAATATGCTCAATTATCAAATCAATTACAAATCTAAATATCTCGTTAAACATAAAAAAATGAAATAAAAAATTTAACATTTAAAAATAAACATTTAATTTGATATTTACCAATCAGTTGATTTCAATCACATTTGTCTAGTTTCAATCAAAGCTCAATTGTAATTACACCTTAGCAAAGTAAATAAACATTAAAAATAATAAATTATGCTTTTAAAATTAATTAAAAATTTAATGAAATTAATATAAAATAAGTTTAATAAATACAATACAACAAAATCAAAGCAATGTAAATACCCAAGAAGTATAGATTTAGAGTTTTATAATAATTGAACAAAAAAAAACATAAAACTTGAAGAAATAATATAAATTATGTGCAAAACAAAATTTCAAGAAATTATGCAGATCAAGTGTAAAATCATTAATCCTCAAATCATTTGCAAACTGAAATGTCTCGTAAAAACTCAATATAATAAAAAATAAAATTTTTAAAACTTTATGCTACACTTTATCTCCTTAGTATCTTTGAATGTGAAACTCCTATACAACTTATCTTTTTTCTCGAAACCACAACTTTGAATTGGTTTTGTGACTATATAACCTTAAAACTCTTCCTATATGTCTCCTTTATTGCTTTGATTTATTTATATTACATTATTTCCATTTATCTTATTTCAAATTTGTTAGATATTTGATTAATATTACAATAACAATTTGATATTTTTTGCTTATTTAATTTTGTAATTCATAGTAATTCTGAAAGATCTCTCATTCAAATGGTAAGGATTCTTTTATACTTCTCAAAATATCTCTCTCGAATTAAAAATTTTTTTGTATTTTTCAAAATTATTTTTTTGGAATCATCATGTGTTTTATGAGATATTTTTACTAATGCCTAATTTTTTATCGAGCATGTACATTCAAATTCTATAGTATCCAAAAAGGAAATATTACAATCAAATTTAAGTTTCTTCTTCAAAAAATGGACTTCAATTTATTTATGTTACTATGTAAATCTAATTCTACTCTCATATGTCTTATACATCACTTTTATAAGGTTATATTACATGGCTTCAATTTATCATGTTTTACCTTTTATATATATTTACCTAATTTAATATAAGAACTTGTAGTAATTACACATGCGATCTAATAAAAATGGGATAGTGTAATTTGACTGACCCGAATAGGCTCTAAAAATTAAATATTTTTATATGTTTAAATTTTTTTAATACCTATGATTTTGGTAAACTTTAAAAGATATTTTCATTTTAACTCTGTTAATGACAGAGGATATTAAATTTAATTTTTCAAGTGTCATCGAATATTATTTTACCGTACAAATTATCTTATTTTTTAAAATCTTTTTCACCAAATATGTTGCATTACTAGAAACTATAATTCTTGTGTTTTCCAACATTGAGATCGCAAAGATTTATTAGTAATTATTTATAAAAAATTTTAACTACTTATGTCTATTTAAATTGGTCATTTTAGTGATTCAAAATGTGGTTTGATGAAAAACAAAACGTCGTTGGACTCACATTAATAATATCTATTTAATTAAATTTTTATTTTTATATTTTGCAACATTTTATTTTATATGATTTTTGTGTTATTTTTGAGACATTCAGATTGATACCTAATTTTCATCATCATTAAAAAATTGTCTATTATTTTATCTTATGAGCATATTTTTGTATAAATCAGGTTTTGTTCTAATGAACAAGCTACTCACTTTCAAAGATGGTTAATTAATGATGTTTACAGGTTCTTAGAGTGCTTATTAAGTTTCAAGGATTAAATATATTACATCACATTTTATTATGATTAGTTAAGCACAACTATCCAATAAAATGCATTTAGGTTACATTGAAAAACATTCATTGATTTAGAAAACTATGCATTTTATTTTTCAAACAATCGAACCTATAAAATTCAACTAAAATCATTGCATGTGTCATGAAATATAAGACTTCATTTTTCAAAAATTTAATTGTTTCATTTTTCAAATGTTATATATATTTACAATATTTCATTTTAAACATTAGTTGAAATTATGAAAAATAAAATATAGAGAATTTCAATAATTAAAAAAAAGGAAAATTATCCTAGCCACCTCATATGAACCCAAGTGCGAAGTCTCAAATCGACTAAGTTTAAGTGGTATAACGCAATCTTGAAACTATATTGGAATAAGCTAGGGGAATAACTAACATAGGCAAAACTTGAATCAAGTTTGCAATGAGTTACAACAAATCATAATCATATCAAGCCCATTTGCATGCGAGTAGTGTATGACTAAACATTTTCCCTATGCTTAGTAATGTAGTGCCATTACATGAATTCTTATCATCTAATCAACGATCGAATGACTGATGTTTTACATGCTCGTAACCTTTACTTTATTGCTTAGATCTAAAAGACACAACCTAATAAGGAATTATTTGTTGCAAAAAATCACTTTCTTCCTTGTTCTTAATTTATTCGACTTCTGATTTTGATAAAAAATTCAAAATTCTACACATGTTCTAGTCTGTCTACTCATGTGCACCCCACTTCCTGCATCTGTACACCTGTATCAGTTGGCTGTCCAGTAGAGTGGTTACTATCATTTCATGCAAAACTCACATGCAATTGATCATTACACTTGTGCCCGTCCAAAGCAAGCACATTTGCCTGGTATTTCGTGACCTTTTGTGTGTGCTCATGCACCTTCACATGCTGTGCTTGGCCATTGCACTGTAATGTGCACTTTGATAGATTACAATGTATCTCTGGGTAAAGCCCAAAAATTGGTCTTATTACTTCGTGTTGTTTTGTTGATTTTGTCATTTTATCTCTCCCTTGACTTTTCTATCAATTATGGATTCAATGAGCTTGACGGCGACCTCCTGTTAAGTACCTTGAATATTTGGATTTTTTTCTGATAGATTTTAATTTACCAAGGAATTTACTACATAAATTCTCATACAACTTGTGCAGTTGACCTCTCAATAGCTAAATATATGGCTATGGACTATTAAGGCCATCAAAGATGCTTAACATAGTAGATGTAAATTAAAATTAATTAGGACCATGTAAGCTTTGGCTAAAAGTATTGTCATGGTTAAGCCATGAACATGTGTAGACTTAAATCATTTTATGCTATCCATATCTCGTTCTATGTGTTCAAAGGACAAAAAAAAGAGATGCACAAATACAATAGGCTCATGCTGAATTTAATGAAGTACTTTATTGGTCTATGAGTTTTTTTCACCTTGAGCCCTCATTAGCAAAGTTTTTTTTTTTTTTCAGAAAAGCAACATTGTAAATGAAAGTGTAAAATTGACAAGAAGCAAAGGAACAAGGTGAAGGGAGAGGAGGTTTTTTTTCATAAAAATATTTAATTCTCTAAGTATCAACTCAAGTAGTTTTGAATTCATGAACTTTTGAATCCTAGAATTCCCTAAATTTTTCAATTTTTTACTTTTTAAAAGTTCTGTTGATCCTAGAACTAAGGTCACTTTAGCATTTATTATTGATCAATTATACAATCTAGATATCATCTAACATGATCAATTAAAATAGTTCAAATCCATCTTGAACCAATCATGCATATCTCAGCTTTTTCTAGTCTTAGATTTGATGATCTATAACTTCTTTGACTTGATCCAACAAGTCTAGTTAATCCTTCCTAAAAGCTAATTCCCTAACCATTATTGAAGCTATTGCATAGCTATTTAAGAAAAATAATTTTAATCTGCTTGGAATTGTCCTTTAAGCCATTTTGTAATAACTTTTGAAACTACTTTTCCTTGACTTTGAAATCACCATTATCAATTTTTTTAATGTAAACCTAAAATTATTAATGAACTGCCTGCAGACTATGAACATTAAAATAATTCAAACAAGTGATGCATAACCTTTCACTTGTGTAAAACTCTAATGTTGGCACTATAGGACGTAGCATTACTTAAAATTAAAAACATTTTCTTGCTAAGCCTAACCTTTCAAGCCTTTACTTTGTCACTTGTCTTCGTAATTTCTATCTCATTATGCATTGCTACGCTTATTAATATGCATAAGATTTTTTCTACATTTTCATTGGAAATATTTTTTCTTGTTATATATATATATCTATTTTCATTTGGATTAGGTGGTCTTATGCATGGGAAAGCCAAAGTTTAATTTTTATCTTATAAAAAACTGAGATAAGGTAGAGCTTGTAAAAACTTGGAATATTATTTAACATGCAAAACCTAGTTGGTTAGAGATGATTATAAGAAAAAATCTGACGTCGATTAGAGGGAAAATGTGAAAAACATTATAAGTTGGAGGTGAACCATAACTAAAAAAGTCAAGTACATTGAATTTGTTCTGTAAACATCTGAAGTTGTGGCTCCATTAATAGTGGAGTTTTTCATTAGTCGATTGCGGATGGATGTAGATTCAAATTTGGGGCAAACTACAAAAGCCGTTTATGTATCTTTTCAATTTTTTGTGTTTTCCTTAATTAAAAAATTAAAGATTGATTAACTTTTTTATAAACATAAAATTATTTTTAATAATAATTTTGAAAAAATAAATAATATAAAAAATAGAAAAAATTCTTTAAAACACTAAATTGATGCACATTTCTTGGATTTATGCACATTTATTGGACTTCAAAATGTTTATTTGTTATCTAGATAATGTTGGAATGCAATATTGTTATACAATTTATTCCATTTCATTATATGTTTTTCTTTGTTTGTTTATATATTATGTAACTTTAAATCTTGTTTCATGTGTCCCACAACATCACATTTATTTCATTGTATTAAATTTTAATTTATCTAATTTTTAGTTTTAATATCTTTTATTAAACAAGAATATCAATAATTTATTTTTTTATGCTTACTTAATATGATAATTAATAATAATTCAAAAATAGATTTGATCGAAAAAATAAATGACGATGGAATAATCTGAAAAAGCCTTATCTAATTTGATATCAATTTTTATATGTTTAGATTTTATGTTGTAACATTTCAATGTGATTTATGATATAATTTAGTTTCTAATACATTTAACGATGGAGTATGTTACTTTTCGTCTGCTTAATACCATGGAATGCAACTTTCAGATTAAAGTATAATATTCTATTCAATTATTTTTTTTGAATTAATTATATGACTACACTAATGAATATATTCCTTCATCTGATGCTTACATGACTTTGAGTTCGAAATAATAAATTAGTTCAATTTATCTTACTACAATTATAATATACAACTACTTAATATTAAAAAGTTATTTATTATTTTTTATTATTATTTATTTTTGTAATCCATAGTGATTCTAAAAGAGGTCCAATAAAATGGATAAAAGTGTGGTTGAGCTTCACTATGATTCATTAATTTTAAAATTGAAAGCCATTCGAAATAATGAGTGATGGAGACAACAAATATAATTCAACTAATCTCAATGAACTCTAACTAACTAAATATTTTCTTTATAATTAAAAATTTATTTTATATGGATTACATAATTTTTAAGACATTAGATTCATACCAGAATTGGAGATAATGGATATTGCAACCAATCTTAAAGTCTTGGAATTTAACTTTTCTATAAATTTTATGTCATTTTTTCAAATGTTTTGCTTTGATTTTCTTTTGTTATCACTTAACTAAAATGCTCCTTTGATGTGAACTTTATATTGTTTTGATTTGGTAATGTTATACTACTACAATTTATGTTATCTAAATTTTAATATTATTTTTCTTTATTTATAAAATAATTTATTATTATTTATACTTATTTCACTTGGTAAGTTATAATAAATCAAAATGAGGTCCAGATAAGATGAGACTATTATCATTATAGTTATCCTTATGTGCTCTATCTATGTACATGCTCACTTGTATATCTCTAATAATTTATTTTCTAAGATTTTATCATGGTTTACCAGATATTTCATTTCATACCTAATTTGAAGATCATGAATATTACACTTCATTTCCTCTGTAACTTGGAATGCAACTGTCAAATAAAAGTTTTTCATTTCTTTAAATTTTTTAATTTAATTTTTGTATAATCCAATGTAACTTTAAGTCGCCTCTCACATGGCAATTACATTAATTTGGCTTGAATATTTTTCTTTGATTCAATTCATCTCATCTTTGTTTTACTATATATTTATTTAACATTAGAAAAATAATTTAGTATAATTTATGCTTATTAGTTTAGATAATTCATCGTAATTCTATATAAGGTCTTATGGAGAAAAAAGAAATTTCAATGGACCTATCTTAAGGATCTGTATTAAATTAAATATTTATTTCAATATTTTTTAAATATTTTTATTTTTTTAGCTTTCACATGCTTTAAATAACATTAGATTTGTACCAGATGTGGTAGCGAAAGATGTTATTCTCAATAGCTTTATTATCATGGAATCAAACTTTCATATAAATTTATCTAATTTCTTTAAACCTTTCACTTTAGTTTGGTTTCTTTGCACTACAACTTAAATTCCCTATCATGTGACACATTACTTTGATTTTGTTATATTCCGCTTCAATTTATATCATTTTAGCTTTATTGTATGTTTAGCTATTATTAAAATAATTATTATTTATTATTTATCCATATTAATTATGATAATACAGAATAATTCTAAACAAAGTCAAATTGATACAAAGAAACATCATTAGAGCCATCTCGATGAACCCCATAAAGTATTCATTTCTATATTTTTTAAATGCTTTATTTCAAGTGTTTTGCCATATTGTACAAGGTATTTTGATTTTCACCAGATTTAATGATGAAAGATGTTATGCTCAATCGTCTTTATATCTTTTAGTAAAACTTTCCTCTACAACTTTTAATTTACCACATTTTTAAAACATTTTTCTTTGATTTTGTTATTATCATATGCAACAATAAGTTTACTCTTATATGACTTTTATAATAATTTGATTTTGTTATGTTATATTTCTTTAATTTATGAAATCATTTTTTTAGTATATAGGTATTTAAAATTAAATAGTAATTTATTATTATTCACACTTAATTTTTTATTTAGATTTATTCCAAAAGATTGTTGAGCATGATAAAAGATACATCATTGAACTTGCCTCCACGAGCTCTATTTAGTTAAAGCATACTTTTTCTATGTTTTTAATTATTTTATATTTTGCTATTTTGTTAAACATTAGGAGATACTTCGATTTTTATATTTGTTGATGGTTAAGAGCATCACACTCTATCTCCTTAATATTTTGAATGCATGATTCCTATATAACTTATCCCACTTCTTCCAATGTTTCTCTTTGATTTGGCTTGATGATTATGAAACTCTAATTCTTCTATATTGTGACTTTTGTATTGTTCTTAATTAGTTGATATTACATTTCTTTAATTTTTTTTATATCAATTTTAATGTACATATTTACTTAATATTTTTTAAAAATTTATTATTATTTATGTTTGTTTTGGAAATTTGCAAAAAATCCAAACATGGTCTAATTAAGATGAAATAAATATCATTGCACTCCTTCTTATGATCACAATGTAATAAAATATTTATTTTAATATTTTTGATATATTTTTTTTATGAATTTGGCATAGAATGTACGACATTTTGATATGCAATTAATTTGTCAATTAGGCATATTACACTTTATCACCAATATATAATTGAAATAAAACATTCTCTTATAGTTTATCTCATTTTATCAAATATTTTGCTTTGCTAAGTTATTTTACTATGTTACTGTATATCTAATATCATATGTCATTTGCATTGCATCAAGTTTTTTTTAATGAAACATTGCTTCCAGGTGATACATCTGAAGTTTAACATATATTTTCTTAATATTAAAATGTTAATTTTAAAATTATTTTTTGTTATTGATTTTGAAAATTCATAGTAATTTCAAACAAGATTTGATTGAGATGAAACAATGTCTTTGGATTAGCCTTGATAGTATGTGTCAATTAAAGATACATTTGAACATTTTTAAATATTTTATTTACAAGGGTTTTGGCATACTTTATGAGACAATAAGATATGTACCATATTTAATTGTCAGGGACGTTACACCAAAACTCCTTAGTATCCTACAATGAGACCTTCACATAAACTTTATCTCATTATTTTTCAATGTTTTTGTAGTCTTTGGTTATGCTACAATGTTTATCTAAATCTCTTTCTTTGTGGCATTTACATTCCTTTGTTTTTGATATATTTAATTGCTTCAAGTTATCATTTTTCATCTTCAATATATATTTAATTTCATAACTATTAGTAATTTCAAAAATGATTCGTTTGAGACAAAAGAAATGGTGTTGCACTTATCTTGATGGGGTTTATATAATATTGAGACAATTTATTTGATAATTTAATTCATAAATTGCTTGGCAATCAATGATGCCATAATCTCTTAAGTATCTTGCAATGTGACTTTGCAATACAATTTATCTCATTTTTTATTTTTTTATACTTTGATTTGTTTTTACTACATAAATTCTAGTAATATCATTTTAGATTTGTTATATATTTCTTTAATTTTTAAAAATTAATCCCTAATGTGTATCAAAATTGTAGAAAAATGTTTTTAAATTTATAAGGATTTATAATTAATTTGATTGAACTTGTTACGATGAATCTGATGATGTTTTTTCGATTTGATTGGACATTGCTTGGAATTATTTTGTATCATCGAAATAAATATAAAAAATAATAAAAAAGTTATAATGTTTTTATACAGTAAATATACATTAAAATTTAGTGAGATAAATTAAAATAATAATATGTCAAATGGAAGCTATATAAAGGTCACATAAGCTATTATTTAGATTTGTAAAAAGTTAACCAAATATAAGACAAAAATTTGAAAAAATGAGAGAAATTGTACAAGAAATGTTCCTTCCATAATACAGAGGGGATTAAGTGTAACATCCATTCTTATCAAATAAAGTATGAATAGAAAACCTTAAAAAACATGAAAGAAAAATTAAAAACATACGGTTATAAGTCTTAAAAATTAACATTTTTGGATAAAATTCATCAAGTCAAGTCCAATAACATGTGTTACAAGATGATAAACCTTTTTTGTAACTACTAGTAATTCCCAAATTAAGTAGGCACAAAATTAATAAATTATTATTTTTATATTTAGTTAGCATATAATAAATCTAAAATAAAATAACTCTTTCTAATTTAATAGGACAAAATCCAATTTATATAAAGGTCACATGAGTGGAGATTAAAAGTTATGCAATTATACAACAAAATCATAGCAAAAAGTTTGTAAAGAAAAGACAAATTGTATAAGAAAATGACATTCCAAGTTACTAAGAAGATTGAGTCTAACATCCTTGATCATCAATTTTAGTACAGATCAAAATAACTGATAAAACATCTGAAAATCTTAGGGATAAAATATTGAAAATTATAAAAATTTATATTTAACTAGATAGATCATGTTAAGAATTGAATGACCATTTTTTAATCTCAAAGAGATACTATATGAATTTAAGGTAAATTTCCTAATTAAATAAACATAAATAACAAAATTATTATTTTCATAAAAAATAATATATATTAAAGCTAAATTGAGTTAAATTGAAGTAATTTAATAAAAGGATATGAAAGCAATGCAAAGACCATAAGAAATGAGATATAGAGTTACATAGGAATACAAACAATTCTAAGGAGAACATTTGAAGAAATTATTTCAATTATATAAGAAAGTTGCCTTTTCAAATACCATGGAGATTAAGTGTAGCATTTGATTTTGTTAAATATCATATGAATCCAAATCTTATTGAAACGAATGAAAGTCATAAAAGATTATGCTAAAATCTCAAAAAAAGTTAGTTGTATAGTGCCCTTAGAGGCGAGTTTGATGATATTTATTTCATGTCCATTTAAACACTTTTAGAATTGCAAAAATATCAAAAAAAACTAAACATTAAAAGTAATAAATTATTATCTTTAATTTTAAAAAATACGTTTTGAAGCACATAGAAGTTTACTAGAGGCAGAATAATAAATCTAAATAAAATTGATGTAATGATTGCCTGAGAGAAGAATTATAGTTTTATGGTAATGTGACAAAACAAAAAAAAAAACATATTTGAAGAACTAAGATAAAATGTAAGATAATATTTATTACAATTTACTCATAAGATCGAGCCTAACTTCAATAACACATGTACAAATCAAATGCCTTGTAAAGCACATCAACATGCTCAAAAATAAAATAATTAAAAAACAAAAAAATAAAATAATACTTAATTTGATAAAGCTCATTGAGAATGGTTCTAAAAAGTTTGCTTCATCTCACTTGAATCTTCTATATAGTTACATTGAATTTCTAAAGTAAAAACATTAACTATATTAAATTATTGTTTTAATATGAAATAAATATATTTTAAAGTAGAAATAAGATACACGAATGAAATGTAATATATCCAAGCTATAATGATGTAAATTTCTTATGATTGAAGATTTAGAGTAAGATAACAATAAAACTAAATAATTGCTAAAAATCTTGAAACATAATACCAATTATACTATAAGGTTGTATTCCAAGACAATAATGATATCGAGTGCAAAACTCCTAATCATCAAACCATGTAAAAATTAAAAGACCTCTTAAGGTTAAAAAAGTATAATTTAAAAATATCTTTAAAATTTTGTAAAGGAACTTTTAATTTTGTGAAGCATGCTGACATGAGTTCACTAAAGTTCGATTCATTTTTTTTGAAGCTCAATTGAAATTTTAACAAATCACAAAAATCTAAGCATGAATAATAAAAACATAATTTTTTTAATATCAAGTAAATATATATAGATATGAAATTAAAAATTGAAGCAATACAATGTTGTAAAATCAAAACTCTATAAAGATCACATGAGATGTCATTTAGAGTCACATCTTAATATAAAAAAATTGAAGCCAATAATTTTAAGAAACGAAATACATATTATGAAAAAGTTGGTTTCTTGATAATTGAGGGGTCAAGTATAACATCCTTGATCTTCAAATGAGTTATGAATCTAAATATCCTATAAAACATGCCAAAAAACATAGAAAAAAAATATTTAGAAATATTAAAATGAATAGTTAATTAGATAAAGCACTTAGGGATAAGTTCAATGAGATTTGTTTTGTATTAATCATAATTAATTTTTAATTATGATGTTCTAATAGATTAAATAAAAACCAATTTAAAAAAATATATTTTAATATCTAATAGATATAAAGTAAACTTAAAATCATATAAATTAAATCAAAGTAATATAACAAAGTTAAAGCTATTTAAATGTCAAACAAAGAAACTTTTTATTTACCATGTAATATAACTAAGTCAAATTTAGAAATTAAAACAAAGGAAATATATTGTGTCGAAAAGTTGGATTAAACGATACTAAAGAGGCCGAGTGTAACATCCTTGGTCATCAAAATAATTTCGAATAAAAATGTCTCGTAAAGCCTATAAACCAATCCTAATTTAGAATTATTGGGAATACTAATGAGAGCAGGAATAAATAATAAAATAATTTTATTTGATTATTAAAAATTTAATTAAATCTAAAATAGATAAATTGAATGCATGTAATACAACAAAATGAAAGTGAGCTTAATGTCTAGATCTTTATTATAGAATAAGAAAAAAATAAAAAATTGAAGACATGAGATGAATTGTTTAGGAAAGTTTAATTCAATGATAAAAAGAAAATTAAGTCCAACATTCTCTATAATCAAATTATGTATGAAATTTGACTTCTCAAAAAGAAAAATGAAATATACTAAAATATTGTAATCAATATTTAATTAGATAAATCCTATGAAGACATGTCATATGATATTTATTTCATTTTGAACACAATATTTTAAATTACTACAAATCATCAAAAATAAAAAAACATAAATTGAAATATATTTTGTTTTAATAGTAAGTTAATATAGATTGAAGGTAAAATATGATAAATTAAAGTTATGTAATATAACAAAATCAAAACAATGCAAATGTCACTTGAGAAAAGATTTTGAGATAAATATTACTATGACAAAATAAAAAAATATTTAGCGAAATTAGTTAAATCGAAACGGGAAGCTGCATTGAAAATTATTAAGAGGAACGTGTGCAGCATCCTCGGTCAACAAATAATATACATTTTAAAAAAAATATCAAAATTAATAGTCAATTAGATAGAGGTGTTGAGATTATTTCAACAATAATTGTTTTATCTCAAATGATTCCTTTTTGGAATTACAAAGAATCATAATAATAGATTAATATAAAAATTAAGTTATTATTTTAATATTTAAAAAATATAAATTTTAGTGAGGTAATTTAAAATATTATGATATAACTAAATAAGAGTAATGCAAAGATGACATACTAGGAAATTTAGCATAACATAGTTGTATTAAAAATTTGAACGAAAGAGAAATTGTGTAGGAAAATTTGATTGCATGAAAGTAAAAAGATCGAGTGTAAAACCCAAAATCATTTAATTAAACAGGAATCAAATGCCTTATAAAATGAACTCAAGTAATTAAAAATAAAACATTTAAAATTGAAAATGAATATATAATTTAATTCACCTTATCAATATGAGTTGAACAACATTCATTTTGTCTTAATCGGATGCCATTTTGAATTTTTGTGAATTTTCAATTAACTAAGAAAAATAATAAAACAATTATTTAATGTTAAGTTAAAATATATTAAAACTAAAATGAGATAAAATTAAACAATGCAATTTGACCAAACCAAATCGATCAGACGATAACATGATGGGAGATTTAACAAAATCTTTACAAAATATTTTAAGAAATGACATATTATATATGAAAAACGTATTGCAAGTTATTGAGGAGATTGAGTACACCATCCTTGATTCTCAATCAAGTACAAATAAAAATATCTCAATAACTATCCATAACCAATAGAAATTAAAAGTTTTAAAAAATATTTACTAGATTAATCTCACCGACTTGAGTCCAATGAGCTTTATTTAATCTCTATCAAACAAAGTTTTTTACTACTATAAATTATCAAAGTAGGCATAAATAATAGTAAATTACTATTTTATTATGAAGTAAATATATATTAATGCTAAAACAATTGTATTGAAACAATGTAATATTTTGAAATCAAAGAGATGTAAAAGACACATGAGAGAAAATTTGTAGTTTCATAGTAACTTGACTATATCGAAGCGAAACAGTTCAAGAAATGAGATACATTTGTTTCAAAATTTAGATTCCAAGATATTAGGATATCAAGTGTAATAGTCTCAATAGTTAAACTATGGATCATATTAACATGTTAAAAATGGAAAAATCTTAGGAAATAAAATATTTTAAAAAACAAATATGAATTTTTAGTTGCATAAAGCTTATCAAAATAAATGCAAGGAAGTTTATTTCATCTCAATCATTTATTATTTGGAATTAAAATAAATTACCATATTAAATAAAAAATAATAATAAATTTTATTGTGTAAATTCATTATATGTTTAAGCTAAAATCAAAAAAATTAATACAAAGTATCACTAATTAAAAGCGATGTAAATGTTAAATGAGAGGATATTATATAATGAAAAAGGTAACCAAATTATCATAAAAAAATAGAGAATTTAGGTAAATTATCCACGAATGATGCATCCAAAGATACTAATAAGATGAAGTGTGGTATCCTCAACCATCAAATAATGAATGAAAGTACATGTCTCATAAAGAAGGTGAAAACATAGAAAATTATATATATATATATATATATATATATATATATATATATATATATATATATATATGAAAACTTAGCCAGATAAAACTCCTTGGGGGAACTCTAACACTATTTATTTCACCTCAATGGGACCATTTTTTGAATTACTACAAATTAGAAATTTAAATAAAAATCAATAATAATACAACATTATTTTAATATTAAATAAATGTACATTAAAGTTGAAATGATATGAACTTGAGAAAAGCAATACAGACAACTCAAAGCAATGTAAATGTCTTTCAATAGTGGATTTAGTGTTATGTAATAAAATTAGTAAAACAATAAAATTTAAGAAAATGAGATAAATTTTGTTGGAAATTTGGATTCCAAGATTTTATGGGTGCTGAGTTTAACAATCTCGATTATTAATTAAGGTATGAATCAAAATGTCTTATACAACATGTAAAAACAACAAAAAGAATATTGATAAAATGTAAAATAAATACTAAGATGGATATAGCTCATCAAGACAAATGCAACAACAATTATTTTACCTTGATGGGATCTCATTTGGAAATAGTTTAACTTTTCAACTTAAATAAGCATAAATAATAATAGTTTATTATTTTAATGTCAATGAAAAATATATTAAAGTGGAAACGAGATAAATTAAAGAAATATAGTAAAAAAGATGTGATTTGGAGTACATAGTAATACAACAAAATAAAATTAAAAAAATTTAAAAAATTAGATAATTTTTTTTTCAAAAAATTATTTTCATTATATTCAGGATATCAAGTGCAATAGTTTCTATTGTCTAATCAAGTACAAATAAAAAAAGCTTCTTTTATCCTCTTCAAATCATACATATACTATTTTTAAAGTATTAAAATGAATATTTAGTTTAATAGATTTGTTTGAGAAGTGTTCAAAGTCGTTTGTTTCCTTAAAGATAAAACTTTTATGGATTTCCAATTAATTACAAAAAGTTTGTTTATTCCCAATCGAAGCACTTTTTTATTTTACAAAATTGTTAAATAAATAAACATTAACAAAAAAATTATTATTTTTATTTCAAAAAAGAATAAATATTAAAGGTGAAATTGGATAATTGAAGCAACTTAATATTACCAAATCTATTGGATTTAAATGTTACACTAGAGACGATTTGGAGTTTCATAGTAATATGACAAAATTAAAGAAAAAAAATTGAAGAAATTAGATAAATATTATGATAAGGTTTCTTTCAAAGATATTCAAGAAGTTGTGTCACAACCTTCATTTCCAAATTAGGTATGAATTGAGATGAATTCAAAAACTTCTCCTTCATCTAGAATAAACATTATTTTGAATTACCATGAAAAAACTAACCAAAATAACAATTAATAATATTGAGTTATTTTTTAATGTTTAGTGATTTTATCGAAACAAGAATAAGATAAACTAAAGTAATCTATCACCAAATCAAAGAAATGAAATGCTCAAACAATAGGAGATTCAAAATTACCAAGGAATATAACGAACATGAAACAAAACACTTGAAAAAATAAGATGAATTGTAGGTGAAGTTTCTTTCTAAGATAATAAAGAGATTGAGTGTAAGGTCATCAGCAGTTGAAAAATGTGCGAAATGACATGTCTAGCAATGTTTGTTAAAATATTTCCC
Organism: Vanilla planifolia; assembly: GCA_023846275.1. NCBI lineage: Eukaryota > Viridiplantae > Streptophyta > Magnoliopsida > Asparagales > Orchidaceae > Vanilla > Vanilla planifolia. The sequence goes on from JAIUJO010000371.1 coordinate 173,807, forward strand.
AACAAAAGTAATGTAATGCTTATACTATAAATGATTTAGTAGTACATAGTAATATAACCAAAAAATAAAAAAATTAAACAAATGAGATAAATTGTTTAAAAACTTTATTCTCCATGTTACTATGGAGATTGATGAAACTTCTTGATTTTCAAAATTTGTGCAAATTGAAATGCCTCATAAAGTGTGATAAAATTATACAAACTCCAACACATGAAAATATAATAAAATGAACTTTTAATTGGATAAAACTTATGAAGATGAGTTTAATGGCATTTGTTACCTCTCCTCATATCTCAATTAAAACTACCACAATTTATCAAAATGAATAAGAAAAAATATTAATAAATTATTATTTTAATATTAAGTTGTATTTTATTAAATTTTAACTATAATAAATTGAGGTAATATAATATGAAAGAACAAAAGGCATGCAAAATTCACGTGAGAAGAGAATAAAATTATGTAGTAAAGTAACTAAATAAAAAAAATTAACAATGAGATAATTATCCGAGATAGTTGTACTACAAGATATTATACTGATCACGTGTGACATCCACAATTATCAAATCAAAGGAAAATAAAATTTTTGTGGGTACCATTGAATTTTTTAATTCGATTGAGGACCTTAAGAGGCATGAAACAATGTTTACTTCATCTCAAAAAACTTTGCTTAGAATTACAATGAATTAACAAATTAATTAAACTTAAATGATTAAAATTTATTATTTTGATAATAAGTAAATATAAAAAGAAAACTAAGATAAATTTAAATGATATAGCATAACAAAATTAAAGTTATGTATTACTGACACAAGAGAATAATTCGAGTTTCATAACAATATAATGTAGTCTAAACGAAACATTTGAAATAATATGATAATTAGTATGTTCAAGAGGCATTCAAAAATAGTAGAAAGATCAAGTGTAACATCCTTGATCATTAAATAAAGTATGAATCAAAATGTCTTATAAGTGATACAAAAATATATTGATAAAATATTTAAATAAATAATTAGTTGAACATAATACTTCAACGCAAGTCCAACAACATTTATTTTACTTTGATCAAGCCTCGTTTTGAATTACTATGAATTTTATAATTAAAAAAGAAATAATGATAAGTTTATATTTTAATATTAGTTAGAAATATATTAAAGCATAATTTGGATAAATTAAGGCAATCTTATAAGACCAAATCAAAGTAATGTAAATGTCAGAAGGGAGTAGATTCAGAATAAAATGTAATTTAACAAAATTCATGAAAATAATTTTGAAAAATAAGATAATTTGTATGAAAAAATTATCATTCTAACACATTAAGGACGTTGCATGCAACATTTTGGATCATCACATAAAGCACAAAAAAGCCTCTTCTAGGCTCTCAAGATTTTAGATTTAATATGTTTAAAGTATTAAAATGTATTTACAAAATAAATAAACAAAAACAATAAAAGCTTTAAAATTTGATATTAAGAAATGATATATTAAAGTTGGAATAATATATAGTGATGTAATGTATTAGAACCAATTAAAAGTGATGCAGAGGTCATAAGAGATGAGATTTAGAGTTACATATGAATATTATAAAATCTAAGCAAAAGCTTAATAGAAATGATATGTTATATAGGAAAATTTGCATTATAACATACTAAAGAGTATGATTGTAGCATAATCAATCATAAAATTATGTTCAATTCAAAGTGACTAGTAAAAATTTGCTAAAATCGTAGATAATTAAATATTTAAAAAATAATAAATGAACAATTTAATTGGACATAGTTTGTGATGACTAGTTCAACAAAATTTGTTTCATCTTAATTTAGCCTCAACCATAATTATAAAAAATTACCAAATTGAGTAACAATAAAAATAATACATGAGAGGGATTATGGTCACATAAGAAGCAGTTATGGTTCCATATTTATATCACCCAAAGAATAAAAAAATTTCAAAAAATGAGATCAATTGTGAGCAAAATGTATCTTCCAATATACTAAGAAGATTAAGTGCAATATCCTCAATCATCAAGTGAAGAAAGAATCAATATACTAAAAAAGTAAGTGAAAATACTAGAAAAAAGATATTTAAAATATAAAATCAATTTTTAATTGTATGTAGCTCATTTACACTATTCCTTTGATGTTTGCCTGATCTTAATTATAGCTCGTTCGGAATTACTTCAAATTACCCATAAAATAAGAATGAATAATTGAATATTATTATTCAAAATTTGCATAAATACATAATAACTTTGACATTTGATAAATTAAATAATATAATCTACAAAAATAAAAATAATGTAAATGTTGTATGTGTGGACAACTAGAATTTCATAGTAGTATAACTTAATTGAGGTAAAGCATTATAAAGATTAAAATATTTTTTTATTGGAAAGTTATATTTTAAGATACTAAGGAGATAAATAAGCATAAATAATAACAAATAAATTATTATTTTAACAATTATAAAAAACTTACAAATCAAAGTGTTTATTAAAGCATGCCAAAATCTCATAAAATAAAAAATTTGCAAACACAAAGTTGAATATTTTTTTGGATAAAGCTCATTAAGACTAGTGCAACAACAATAACTTCAATTTGATTAGATTTGAATTAGAGTTACTATAAATTAGCAAAGTTAATAATATCAAATAATAAATTATAATTTTTTAAGTTATGAAATATTACATTAAAGCTAAAATGAGATACATTAAAGCAATGCTATATAAACAATAAGAATAAATAATAATAAATAATTATTATTAGACATCAATTTTAATTAATTCAAATTTTTAGCACAAATAAGAATAAATAATAATAAATAATTATTTTAATATTAAATAACAAAATAAAAGTGATGTCAAGGTCACACAAGAGAACAGTTAGAGATAAATAGAAATATAACTAAATCAACTGAAACTTTTCACAAAATGAGAAACAATTCAAAGGAATTTGAAATTCAAAGTGCTAAGGACATGATTGTAACATCTATCATAAAATAATATACAATTTGAAATTACACATAAAACATAAAAATAGTTTAGAAAATAAAATATTTTAATTTTATAAAAAATATTTAATTTGATAAAGCTAATTGTGACGAGTCCAATGGCCATTATTTTATCTTGATCAAAACTCTTTTTGAATTACTTTGAGTAAAATTTTAATAAATGCAAATAATAGTAAATTATCATTTTAATATTCAATAAATAAATAATATAGCCAAATAATATAAATTATATGAATGCAATATAATTAAATAAAACGACGTAACAGTCACATGATAGAAGAATTAGTCTAAAAGTAACATATGAAAATTGGAGCAAAACATATGAAGAAATGAGATTCATTGAATACAAAACTTGCATTCCACGATACAAGGAAGACAAAGTATAATAACCTCAATCATTAAATTAGTTACGAATAGATGTCTCTTAAAGCTTGCAAAGAATTACAAAATAAAAAGCTTTGGGAAACATAATTATAAATTATTATATAAATATCTTTCATTAAGGTGAGTCCAAGGACAAATCATTCATTATAATTGCAGCACAATTGAAATTAGAAAATATTCAAAATTATACATGCATAAATAATAATATATTATTATTTTAATATTTAGTAATATATGCTAAAGTAGAAATGAGATAAAGGCATTGTAATAAAAAAATAATGTAAAGATTATACAAGAAGAGTATTGTAGTTTAACAAAAATTGATAAAAAGTCAAAACAGGTGAAAACATGTCATAAATTGTATAGCAAAATTGCATTCTAATATATCAATGAGATTGATTGTAGAATGCATGATGTAATCATGTAGACAACATAGTGTCTATTAAAACATGACAAAATCGTAGAACATAAAAGTTTTTTTAAATATCAAAAAAAAAATATTAAGTTGATTGAGCTTGAGTAGTTGACTTCAATGATTTTTTAAATTTTGATCAGACCTCGTCTTGAATTATAATAAATTACATTATTAAGAAAGCATAAATAATAGAAAATTATTAATTCAATATTAAGTAATTAATTTTAGAACTAAAAGTCACCCAATAAAACAATTATCATCTCATAATAATATCATTAAATCAAATAAATAAATTTGAAAAAATGGAACACCTTTAATGAGAATATCACATGCCAAGATATTAAGGATTTCTATTGTAATGGTAATGAAGACTAAACTTGTAGTAATTGAGATGCCTCATAAAAATCGATATTTAAATTATAAAAGCTTATTAATATGAGTCAAATGATGTATGCTTTATCTTTATTAGACTACATTGGAGTTTATTTTGATTATTCCTAAAACATAAGAATAACTAACAATGAAATATCTTTTTAATATTCATTAAATAGTATTAAATTAGAAATGAGATAAGTTAAAATAATGTAATATAATAAAATAAAACTGATATAAAGGTCACAACATATTTGATTTAGAGTTAACTAACAGTATAACAAAATCGAAGAAAAAACGTTGAAGAAATGATATAAATCTTACAAGTTTGCTTTCCAAGATAATAAGAAGATCTAGTGTGACATTCTTGATTGTAAAATCACATACAAATTGAAATATCTCATAAAATATACTAAAAACTATAGAAAATAAAATATAAAATACTCTAAAATGAATATCTTATTGGATAGAGCTCATTAAGATGAGTCAAATAATATTTGATTTTTCTCTATCACACCTTGTTAGAAGTCACTACAAATTAAAAAAATTTTAAGAAAAAAATTATAATAAAATATTAATTTAATATATATATATATATATATTAATAATGAAATAAGATCAATTATAATAATATCATAAGACCAACTTTTAGTGTTGTTATGATCTCATGGGAGTAGAATTAGATTTTCATTTTAATATATCCAAATAAAATCAATTATGAATCGAAGTATCATGATCTTTTTCTTATCTCAAAATGCAGCTTTCTATGAAATTTATCTCATTTCTTTAGATTTTTTCTTAGATTTGTTATATTACTTTGTAAATCAAAATATCATCTCAAGTGGCCTTGACATCAATTTTATTTTACTACAATATATTTAATCTATTTATCTTGTTTAGTTGTAATATACATTTACTTAATATTTTAAAAATGGTCTTTGTAATAGTCCCGATTAGTACTTTCCAAATAAACATTATTTTTTATATTATTTAATATTTTATTTTTTATGGTTTTTGGATGCTTTGTGATTAGTTTTGATTTATAGCTAAACTAATGATCATGGATGTCACACTTGGTCTCATTAGCAACCTAGAATCAAACGTTTTTATGAAGCTCATATTTGAACTTTATATTGATATCATTTGTTTAATTAAACAATTATTTTATATAATTTTTTAAAATTTTATTTTTTAAGATTTTGACATATTTTCTAACATAGTTGTATTCATTCCTTATTATGATTATTGAGGATGTTATGCTATATCTCATTTGCATCTTAGAATGTAGCTTTATCATTCAATATATATTTCTCAAATTTTTTTTTATTTTCACTTTATTACTATGTACATCATGTCTCTTATGATGTGTCACTATATTCCAAATGAACTCTGTTAATGTTGAAAGAAACATTACTGGAGTCATCACGATAACCTCTATCAATTAAATTATTCAATTTTATAACAAATAATATTTTATTTTATAGTGTTTTGGCATGGTTTATGACACATTGTGATTCGAACCATAATTCACAATTAACGATATAACACTAAAATTCTTTTGTATTTTGGACTATAAATTTCTCATGTAATTAGATCTGTTTCATAAAAGATTGCACTTTTGTTTGGTTATATTACTGTTCAACCTTAAATTATCTCTCATGTGACAAAACAAAAGTTATCGGACTCTTCTCAATGAGCATTATCCTGTTAAATAACCCTTTGTTATTTTAATATATATATTTTTTATATTTTTGGCTCATATTATAAGACATTTTAATTTGTAGTTTACTTATTTATCATGGATTCTATCCTTAAACTCCTTAGTAGCTAGTAAAAAACATTCTCAAATAATTTCTCAATTTTTTTAAAATTATAGAGTTGATTTTATTAAATTACGATGTAGCTTAATTCTCCTTCTTTTTATATGCCTTAGAAGTGGATGTATTACTTAACTTAAGTTTATCTTATTTTAGTTTTAATAAATATTTTATTATTAAAATAACAATTTATTATTACTTATGCTCTTTTACTTTTGTAATTCAAAATAATTTCAAACAAGTTCCATTGGAGAAGAAATAAGCATCACTAGACTCATCTTAATGAGCTTTATTCATTTTTGAATAATTTAGTTTTTTAAAATTTTATAGTTTTAGCATATTAGACGAGATATTTTAATTTTTATCAAATTCAAGTATTGAAGATACAAGCTCGACCTCCTTAGGGCTTTGAAATGTTATATTTACTTATAATTCGTCATTCCTCCAAATTTTTAAATTTAATTTGATTTTATTGATGTGTAACTAAAAATGTAGCCATGTATGACAATTACGTCATATTAAATTTGTTATATTACATGGTTTTTAATTTTTGCTTGTTGAGTAATATTATTGTTTCATTAAATTAGGCACCCTAAAAACATTAAAAAATAAAAAATTATTTTTAATTTTTTAATTTAATTAAATTTTTTTTTATTTTAAAATATTGTTTATAATTTTTTAAACACCTTAAAACCATTTTTATTTATACCTAATGATCATTAAGATTTGACGAAATCAAAATAATGTAAAGGTCAAACTGCTAAGCAATTAGAGCTTCATAAGAATATAACAAAATTAGAGCGAAAATTTTGACGAATTAAGATAAATTGTTTAGGAAAATTTTCGTTCAAGTTACCAAGGAGATTAATTTGATATCCTCAATCATCAAAATTAGGCACAATTAAAAATTTCAAGTAAAATATGAAAAAAATTTAGAATATAAAAAAGTAAATATCATTTATTTGATCTAGTTTTGAATTACAAAAGAGAATGAAATAAATATGCTCAAATAATAACAAAATATAACTGAATCCAAATGATGTAAAGCATAGATAATAGAATATTTAGAATAACATTATATATAACAAATTCAAGTTGTAAATTTTTTTATAAATGAGTTGAATTTTACAAAGATGAAGCATTCCATAATACTAAAAAGATCAAGTGTAACATCCTTGATCATCAAAGTAGTTATGAATAAAAGTGATAGAAAAATCATTCTTAAATCCTATAAAATAAATATATATATATATATATATATATATATATATTATATATATATATATATATTATATATAATATATATATAATATATATATATATAGTATATATATATATATATATATATATATATATATATATATATATAATATATATATATATATTTATAATGAGTATTTAGTTTGATATTCTAACTAGGACAAGTCCAAGAAATTTGTTCCTCATTTGAATCTCATTTTATATTATTCCAAATTATGGAAAAAATATGCATAAAAACAAATTATTGTTTTAATAAAAAGATATTATAAAGTGTTAATTAAATAGGATAAATTAATGTAAGATAATGAAAAAATTTCAATGATGCTAAGGGTCATACTACTGAAGGTTTTGAGTTTCACAGAAATATAACAAAATAAATGACAAAAAAACGTTAAGAACAAGATAAATTGTATGAGAAAAATAGTAATGCAATATACTAATAAGGTTGTGTAACAAATTCTATCATAAAATCAAGTATGAATGAAAATGTCTTATAAGAAATTCGAAAAAATAAATAAAATAACATATTTGAAATTATAAAAATAAATATTTAATGCTATGCACATCGTCAAGATTGGTTTCAATCACATTTTTATACATTCTTAATCATAGTATGTATGGAATTACCAAAAATTTCTTAATTAAAAAAGCATAAATAATAAAGTAAGATAACCAAATCAAAGTACTGGATATGTCACATGAGAGGGAACTTTTTGTTGCATTATAATATAAGAAAATCAAAGAAAAAAAGAATAATTCAGATAAATTGTAAGAAAACACTAAGATTTTGAGTGTAATATCCTTTGTGATCAATTTAAATGCAAAAAAAATATTTCATAAATCTTAAAAACCCTAGGAAAAAAACTTTTAATATTATCGAATAAAGAATTAGATGTGTTGGATGCCAAAATGAGAAAATAAAGCAATTGATTCTTCTGAGCTATACCTCATTTGAAATAAATGCAAATTAATATAGTAAAGAAGCTTAAATAAAAGTATATATTAATCTAATATTAAGTAAATATAAATTAAAATCTAAAAGGGATAAATTGAAGAAATGTAAAAAACCAAGTAAAAGACATGTTAAGGTCATATTCCAATATGCTAATGAGATCTAGTGTAATGTTTTAGATCATCAAATATTATACAAATAAAAATGTACCATAGAGGCTAGTAAAATCCTAAAATATAATTTAAACATATTAAAAAAATATTTAATTAGGTATAGTTTATCAATATGAATACAATGAAAATTTTTTGTCATGACCAAGCCACGTTTTCAATTATAGAGATATTAAAGTAAATAACATAGATAATAAAAAGTTATTATTCCAATATTAAAAAAATACAAATCAATATTGCAAAAATATAAATTGAAGCAACATATCACACGCAAATCAATGTGATGTTAAGGTCACATGATGTGAGTTTTAGAGTTCAAAACTAATATAACCAAATCAAAGCAAACAATTTGAAGAAATTAGATAAATTTCATAAGGAAGTTGTATTCCAAGATATTAAAGAGATTGAGTGCAACTTTCTTGGTTATTAATATAAGAATAAAATGAAATGCTCATAAAGCATTCCAAAACCCATAGAAAAAAAATTTAGAAATATAAAATTTTTAATTATTTTGATAAAGCTAGTCACAATAAGTTTGATGGCATTTATTTCATCTCAATCAAATAATGTTTTGAATTGATATGAATAAAAAAAGCATAAATAATAATATAATATTATTTTAATATCAGATAAATAATTATTAAATTAAAAATTACATAATTTCAAGCAATCTAATTTAAGTAAATCAAATCAACATAAATGACACATGAAAGGAGGTTTCAAATTTCATTATGATATTACTAAATCAAAGGAAGACATTTGAGAAAGAACATAAAGTATAAACAAAAGCTACATTCCAAGTGGATCACAAAATTAGATATGAATCACAACTTTTTGTAAAATGTGCAAAACCAATAGAAAACAACTTTTTTAAAAAATAATATAGTGGATAGAGCTCATCGAGGTTAGTCCAAGAACACCAGTTTGCTCTCTATGAGAGCTCATTTTCTTTTATTGGGAATTTCCAAATTAAAAAATATAAATAATAATAATTTTTTATTCTAATAAGAAAATATTGATCGATGCAAAAATAAGACAAATAGAGCAATGTAATAATGCCAAAATAAGACAAATGGAGTTTCATTATAATATGGCAAAAAAAAAATTGATGAAGTGAGATAAATTGTTTATGAATGTTACATTCCAAGGCATTAAAGAGATCAAATGTAATGTCCTCATTCTTCCAAATTAGATATGAATTTAAATTTATCATTATTTGCACCAGAATCATGCAAAATAAATATTTAGAAATGCAAACATATATATTTAATAAAATGTAACTAAATTAAACGAAAAAGTTTCAAAAAATGTGATAACTTTTATGACAAAGTTACATTCCAAAAGACTCAGGTGATTAATTGTAAAATCCTATATCATTATATTAGAAATTAATTAGAATAATGAATAAAACATATAAAAAAATGTAATAAATTCTTAAAAAATTAATATTAATATTTAATTAGATATAGCTTCTTAAAAAGATTTTACCCACATTTGTTTTGTCTAGATTGAACTCTATCAAGAATTATTATGAATTATCAAAGTAAAAATGTTAAGATAATAATAAATTATTATTTTAATATTTAGTAAATATATGACGAAGATAAAATATTATAAATTGAAGCAATGAAATATAGCAAATTCAGAACTATGTAAAGGTCACACAAATTGATAAATAGAGTGGTATAGTAATCTAAACAAATCACACTAGAACATTTGCAGAAATAAAAGATGTTATTAAAAGACAACATTCCACGGCGACCAGAAGATAAAGTGCAACATCCATGATAGTAAAGTTTGGTAAGGGTTTAAATAACTCGTAATACATGCCAAAATAATAGAAAATAAAATATTTAAATTTTTTAAATATATATATATAATTAGATAGAGCTTATCAGTGCTAGCCTTTGTATCCTTTTTATTGGACCTTGTTTGGAATTCCTAAAAATTTCATCAATAAATAACATTAATAATTAGAAATTAATATTTTTCATTTGCTAAAATGATAGAAATTCAATCACTCTTACATAAAAAATTAAATCATTGCAAAGGTCACTCGAGAGGAAAAATGAGTTTAATACAGACATAACAAATCAAAGAAAAAAATTTGAAGTAATTAGTAAATGGCATGGAAAAATTACATTCCAATTTATTAAGAAAAGCAAGCATAGCATCCTCAATGAAACCTCTTTACAAATTACAATAGATTGCTAGAGTAAATGAATATAAATAATAAATTTTTTTTATCATATTAAGTAAGTACATATTTAGAACAAAAATGACATAAATTAAAACGATTTAATACAATAAAGTTAGCTATTATAATGGACACATGAGAGGAGCATTGAGATAAATTACATGTGAAAGCTGCATTGAGATTGAGTATAACATCCTTAATCATCAAATTATCAAAAAAAATTACTCATAAAACATGTTTAAAACTTAGAAAATAAAATACTTGAAAATATAATATTCAAAACTTTATTTTAGAGAGGACATCTACAAGAATTCAATGATATTTTTCATCTCAATCAAATCCCATTTAAAATTACTACGAATTATGAAAAATAAGTAAGGTTAAATGCAATAAATTATTATTTTAATATTAAGTAAAATTAAATAAAAATAGAATTAAGATAAATTGAAATAATGTAATTTATTTAGTAATATAACAAAATTAAAATGAAAAATTTTGGGATGACATAAATTTTATGAGAAACTTTAATTTCATGATACTTAGGAGAACTATTGTAGCATCATTTTTCATCAAATCATACACAAATTAAATGCCTCATAAAGTGAGCTAAAATTAGAATTTCATAATAATATAACTAATTTGATGTAAAAAATATGAATAAATAAAATAAATTTTACTAAAGATCCACATTCAAAAAGCATAAATGAGTAGAAATGAAACAAAGTATAATACATTTGATCATCAAATCATAAATGAGTAGAAATGTCATAAAGCATGTAAAAATATTAAAAATAAAGTGTTTAAAATTATAAAAATGAATATTTAATGGAAAAGCTTATTGAAATGACTAAAGAGTTTTGTTTCATCATGATTAGACCTTGTTTGAAATATTATAAAATATAAAAATAAATTAAAAGATGTCTTCATAATATTAAGAAAAAACATATTGGATCTAGAATTAGATAAATTTATGTAAACAAGTATACACAAATCAAGGTGATGTAATGGCTACAATATGAGAGATTTAGAATAACATACTAATAAAACAAAATTAAACTAAAAATTTATAGAAATAAATATAAGAAAGCCATATCCTAAATCTTACAAAAATAATTTGTAACATTCTTAATTATCAAATTAATTAAGAATCAAAAAGCCTCATTAATTAAATAAAGTTCAAAAAATTAGAACACTAAAAAATATAGGAATGAATGATTAATTTGCTAGAGCTCATTGAGATGAATCTTAATACATTTCATTCTTCTTCATTAAACCTGAACTTGAAATATTCTAAATTACCAAAAAAACTAAACAAAAAAAACCTTTTTATTAATCAATAGATATTAAGTGATCAAGTGCATGATTCTTAACTATCAAGTTAGGTACCAATAAAAAATTTAAAAAATATGATAAATTGTATTACAAAGTTTTCCTCTAAAATACTTAAGAGATCCTTGCAAATATTAGCCATGAGAAGGATTAGGGTGACATAGTAATATAAGCTAATCAATATAAACTTCTTTAATAAATAAGATAAATTATATGATAAGGTTGTGCCACAAGATACTTAAGAGATTGTGTGTAATATTATCGATCATGAAATAAGATATGAAAAAAATATTTACTAAATAAATATTTAATTTCGTGGAGCTTATTGAGATAAGTCCAACACCTTTAATTTTTTCTTGTTCGAACATCATTCGATGTTACTATGAATTATCTAAATAGATAAGCATAAACAACAACAATTTTGTAATAGTATTATTTAAGTTATAACAAAATTGAGTTGAGGTAAATTGTGTTTTCATAATATATTAGCAAAAAGAAAAAATAAAGGTAATGTAAAAGCTAAATTAGGGTTTCATAGTAATTTATACAAAAGATATTGAAATTCCTAAAAAATAATGAGATAAATTATATGAGAAAGTTATAATCTAAGATTGACTCTAACATTCTCAATTATCAATTTAGGAACAAATCAAGATATTCTATGAAGCATAAAAAATTTTCAAAAATAAACTTCTTAAAAATGAAAATGTATATTTAATTTGGAAAAATTCATTGACATGATATTAACAATAATTATTTCATCTATATGAGACTTTATTTAAAATTGTCAAGTATTATTAAATCAATTGATAATAAATGATTATTTTTAATCCTAAGTAAAATATATTAAAGCTATAAAGACATATCCCAAAAGTAATATAACATGAAAAAAAGCAATTGTAATTTCATAGGAATATAATCAATAAAGTAAATAATCATTGAAAGAAATGAGAAAAGTTTTTTTAGGAAAGTTGTATTAAAAAGTACTAAAAAGATTGAGTGTGTCACCTTGCATCATTAAATTGGTTGCAAAAAATATCTCATAAAGTATGATAAAAAATTAATTAATAAAACAGTAAAAACATTGCTAATTAAAAGGTGCTCATCAAGATGAGTCTAATGAAAATTAATTTTATCTCAATGAGACATAATTTTGATTTCCTACAAATTGCCAAATTAGCTAGGCAAAAAGTTAAAAACATTATTATTGTAATATGTGATAAATAAATAATAAAGTTAAAATTATATAAATTGAAGAAATATAATATAACAAATTTAAATTAATACAATGGTCATATAAGAAGAAAGTTGGACTTTTGTAGAATTATCACCGATTCAAAGCAGAAAAGTAAAAAATAAGACTTATTAGAGTAAAACATATCTTCAGAGATATTGAAGGGCTCAAGTGTGACATCTTTACTAATAAAATTATGTCAAAATAAAAATAACTCATAACATTTTGAAAAAGAGAATATATGTGCTTTACAATTTAAAAAATTTGTATTAATTGATAGAACTTGATGAAACGAATCAAATTGAAGAAATGGTCACTACAAAATCAATATAACTCACAACATTTCATCAGGAATATAAGCACTTAAGTAACGTATATTAAAGTTGAAATCGGATAAATTGAAATGATATAATTAAAAAAATTAATGTGATGTAATTGTCACAATAGAAAAGATTTAGTGTTTTATCGTAATATAACAAAATAATACTTAAAAATTTGAAAACATTGCATTAGTTGTAAAAGTCACTTGCATTCGAAAGAACTACAAAAATTGAGGGTAACATTCTTGATTATCAAACTAAGTAAGAATAAAAATGCCTCATAATATATACAATTTTATTAGAAATAAAATATTTCAAAATATAGAAATAAACAATAAATTGGATGAAGCCTCTAAATTGTAGTCCGGCGACCTTTGTTTCATCACGTATGAAAGATGTTTTAAACTCCCATCAATTACCAAAAAAAATAATCATAAATAATTGAAATTACTATATTAATATTAACTAAACCTATGCAAAACTATGTAATAAAAACTAAATAAAAGAGATTTAAAGCTCCTATAAGAGGATAATTAGAGTTTCATCGTAATATAACTAAAGAAAATTAAATAAAACAAAAAAGGCAAAACACTATGCTTTAAAGTTTTATTAAAAGACACTAAAGTGATCAAAGACAACATCATCTATAGTTAAATTTGGTATGAATTAAAACACATCGTAACGTGTACCAAGATCTTCAAAAATAAAATTTAAAAAAAAATAATTTGAAACCACAAACATGAGTCTAATAATGCTAGTTTACTTTCTATCTGGCAACTTTTAAGAATAGTACGGAACTAAAAAATAAATAAGACATGATAATAATATATGTATCATTTTAATACTAACTAAATACTTATTGAAGTCAAACTCGGTGAAAATGAATTAATCTAACAAAAAAATCAAAATTATATAAAGCGACAAGAAACGAGAATTAGAATTTCATCATAATACAACAAAACTAATACGAAATGGTTAAGGAGATCAACCATAACACCCTCGATTATCAAATCAGGTGTAAATAAAAAAATAATCTATTTAAAAATAAAATGTTAATATTAATTTGGTTGAGCCTTTTAAGTTGAGTTTAATATCGTTGTTTCATCTTGAACAAAATTCTTTTGGAATTACTACAAATAACCAAAAACATTAAACATAAATAATAATTATTTTTTAAATATTAATTATATACATGAAAGTTGAAAGGAGATAAATTGGTAAAATATAATATAACAAAATCAAAGATGAAAATTTTAATAAATGTTATCATTTGCATAAAAAAGTTCTATTTTCAAATTTTAAGAAAATCAAGTGTGCATCCTTAACCACCAAATAAAGTATAGAGATGCCTCATAAAGCTTGCATTGTATTAACAAAATGTGCAAAAACATTAGAAAAAAATTCTTAAAAGTGAAAAAGTATAACAAATGATACAAATTATTTCAGAAAGTGGCATTAACAGATACAAAGGAGTTTCAGTGTAACTTCAAAAGTAGACGAATCAACTGTCAATTCCAACTTCTTATAAAGCATATCAAAACAATAAATAATAATATATTTCAAAAAATAAGATTAAATATTTGGTTAGAAAGAACTATTCTTGACGAGTTGAATGACATTTTCTTTCCCCTCAGTCAACCTCACTTCGAATTAATAGGAATATCAAAAATTTAATCGAACATTATAATAAATTATTATTTTAATATAGTATATATAAACATCTAAACACACACAAACACACACACATAAATATATATATATTTGCTAAACTGAAATAAATTTATGTAACACATTATAACTGAATTATGGTGTAAAAACAAGACACAATAGAAGATTTAGAATTGATTAGTAATACAACAAAGTTTAAATAAATTATATTAAAAAGTCGAAATAAAAACTACTAAGGACATGGAATGTGACATCCTTAATAATCAAGTCACATATGAATCAAAATCTCTAATAAAACTTGCAAAAACATTAATTTTAAATATTTTAAAAAATAACAAAAATATTTAAATTGATAGAGCATATAGACAAGAGTATAATGAGACTTCATTGATTAATAACCATAAATAATGGTAGTTATAATTTTAATATTAATTATATATATATATATATATATATATATATATATATATATATATATATATATATATATATATATATATATATATATATATATATATATATTAAAGTTCACATAAGTATAATCAAAGAAATAAAATATACCCAAATAAAAAAAATGTAATGGTCTTATGTGAGGAGATTTAAGGTTACATAATAATTTAAAATAATTAAAAATTTGTGATGAAATAAGATAATTTATAATAAAATATAGTGCTCGAAGAAACTCAGAAGATCGATAGTATCATCATCGATCATTTTATTCGATGTGAATTAAAATATCTCCAAAAAAGTTTTTTAACATAAGAAAGTAAAATATTCAAAATAATATAAAAGAATATTTAGTTAGAAAATTTTTTTAGAGAAGTGTCGAGTGATTTTTGTTCATCTTGATCATTTCTTTTTTTGAATTTTTACAAATTAAAAAAGTAAATTAATAGAAAAAATAATAAATTATTATTTTAATATTATGTTGTATATATTAAAGATAAAATGAGATAAAGCAAAGAAATATAATATAATAAGTTAAAGTGATATAAAGATCAAAAGAGTGGAGAATTAAAGTTTCATTATAAGATAACTAAATTAAATCAAAAGATTGAATGGTAAGCTAAATTGCATGGAAGTTTAATTTTAAAATGCTAAGGATATCTAGTTTAACATCATTAATCATCAAGTAATGTAACAGTACAAATGTCCCATAAAACATGCAAAAACCTTTGCAATGAAATTCTAAAAACCTTAAAATTAAACATTTAACTAGATAAAACTCATTGAAATGGATTCACCAACATTTGTTTTTGTAAAAATTCTACTTCATTTGTAAGTTCTATAAGTTATTGGAGCAAATATAAACAATTATAAATTATTATTTTGATATTAAGAAAATGAGGTAAATTAAATAAAAGTAATAATAACCTAATCAAAGTTATGTAAATGTCACGTTAGAGGAGAATTATAATTTAATAGTCATATAATGAAATCAAATCAAAATAATTTAAAAAATCTAATGAATTATACAAGAAAGTTACCTTGAAAGTTAATAAGGAGATCATGTCCCAATCAACAAATTAATTATGAGTAAAAATAACTCACAAAAAATGTCAAAACATTAAGAAATAAAATTTATTAAGATACATAATTAAATATTAATCAAATAAATCATATTTACATGAGTACAACTACGTTTGTATTTTCTAAACGTCACATCTTATGGAGTACCTTAGAATTACCCAACTAAATAAGCAGAAATAATATCAAATTAATATTTTAAAAGTAATTAAATATATATAAGATAAAAAATTATAATTTTACATTCCATCAATTAAGCTCATTTTAGATTTTATTATATATTTAGTTAAGATAAAAAATTATAATTTATTATCATTTATGCTTATTTATTTTGGTAATTCACTATAAGTCCAAGCAAGGTTCAAATGAGAAAAAATAATTATTGTTAGACTCTTGTCAATCCACTCCATTGAATTGAACAATCACGTCAGTATTTTTTAAATATTGTCTTTTTGATGGTTTTGGTAAGGAATGCAACGTTTGTTGTTTGACAAAATTTTTAATCTCGGATGTTACACTCAATCTCAGTCGCACAATGGAAATGCAACTTTCTGTAATAATTTATCGCGTTTCATCAAATGCCTTATTTGGCTATATACATTGCTTTAATTTTACAAATCTCTTCGATAATTTATATATTTAATAAATATTACAATTGTAATTTTACAAAAATAGGTCTCGATGGAGGTGAAAAAATCTTAATTGGACTAGACTTCGTGGGTGAAACCCAATTAAAGACTCATTTAATTATTTTTAGATATTTTATTTTATAGAGTTTTGGAATGGTTTATTAGATATTTTGATTTTTATCATATCTGACAATTGAGGATGTTACACTTAATCTTTTATGTTGTTGGAATGTGATTTTCTCTTATAATTTGTGTGATTTCTCCAAGTTTTATGATTTTTCTAGTTATATTACCATATTCAATTAAATCTTCTTTCATGTCTTATTTATGAAATTTTCTTTCCTTTATTTTGCATTATTTTAACTAAACTCATTTAAACTTATTATCTATTTACTTAACACTAAATTAATAATTTATTATGATTTAATTTTATTTCTTTTTAAGAATCATAGCAATTCCAAATGAGGCCTGATTTACAAAAAATAATCATTTTCGCACTTTTCTACATAAGCTTCAACTTATTAGATAATCATTTAATTATCTCTAAATATTTTTATTTTTCAGGGTTTTGGTAAGTAATGCAAAAGTTTAATGTTTGATCGCGCTCTTAATATAGGATCTCATTTGCATAATGGATATGGAACTTTCCCTTTTAATTTATCTTATTTCTTCTAGTTTTTTTACTCATTTGGATATATTACATTCATCAATTTTAAAATCTCTTCATTAATTTACATATTTTTCAAATAATAAAATAGTAATTTTAAAAATTGAGGTTCAATCAAAATGGGAAAAATCATCTTTGGACTCACTATGACAAGTTTAACACAATTGAATACATGTTTAAATATTTTTCGATATTTAATTTCATTGAGTTTTTGTGTGCATTATGATAAATTTTGATTTGTACCACTTTCGAGTTGAGGATATTGCACTTGACCATTTATGTGCTTGGATTGTGACTTTCTCTAATAATTTATTTGATTTCTTGATATTCTTTTCTTTATTTTTTATTTTAACACTTACATCTAAATCTCTTTTCATTCCTTGTTTATAATATTTTGATTTGGTTATTTATAATGCACTAATTAATCTCATTCCAACTTCAATATGTATTTACTTAATATTAAAATAATAATTTTTTAATCTTAATGTTTTTTATATTGACAATTCATGGAAATTCCAAGCAATGTCCAATTGTGAAACAATAATTATTGTTAGATTCATCTTTCTGAGCTCCATCTAATTAGTTAATCACTTTTACATTTCTATATATTTTATTACTGATGATTTTGCTAAGAAATGCAAAAATTAAAGGTTTGCATGGGTTGTTAAATAAGGATGCTTCTATTGCTTTCTTATTCATAATGGAAAAAGATCTTTTGCTTATAATATATCTCATTTCTTCTAGGTTTATGGGTATTTTTGTATTAATATGTGACCTTAATTTCACAAATATCTTCCTCAATTTATACTTTTTTAAAAATTAATAAGTAAATACAAAGAATAGTATATAATTGAGATAAAAATTAAATATCTTCATTTAATTAAACAATCATGACAGTACTTTCAAAAATTTTGTTTTTTGAGGGATTTGGAAATGAACACAAACATTTAATGTCTGAGCAAGTTTTTAATCTATGATGTTGCACTCAATCTCTTTTGCATAATGGAAATGCAACATTCTCTTATAATTTATCTCGTTTCTTCTAATGCCTTATTTGGCTATATTACATTACTTAAATTTCATAAATCTCTTATTTAATTTATATATTTTCTAAATATTAAAATAATAGTATTTCAAAACAAGGTTCTATCGAGATGAAAAACTAAACATTGGACTTACGTTAATGAGTTATAACAAATTAAATTTTCATTTAAATAATTTTAGATATGCTATTTTGTAGAGTTTTGGTATGCTTTTTGAACACATTTTTATTTGTACCATTTTTGCCATTTGAGGATATTACACTTGATTTTATTATGTGCTTGGAATGTTATTTTTTCATATAATTTATCTCATTTCTTCAAATATTTTACTTTGCTTGGCTATATTACTATACATATCTAAATCTATTTTCATATAATGTTTATCGTGTCTCCATTTGTTTAATTTTCATTTTTGTAATTTATCACCTGTTATATTTAATATATATTTACTTAATGTTGCAATTATATTTTTTTATTATTTACTTTTGTATTTAGTTGTAATTTCAAAGAAGGATATTTCAAGATGATATTACACTTGATGGGCTCCATCCAATGTAGGGTGTTCTTTCCTTGATGATTCTACCAGGCCCATTCCTTTGGATGAGGCTTCACTCGATAGTAAAAAGGGACACTGGAAATCTCGCTAATCCATTCATGTGCGTCACTAATTAAATGAGAAGGCATTTGCTTACCTTAAGAGAGCCATAGTACTCTTGCTGTTTACCAATGCTAGGTTGAATTTCTCCACTTTGACATTCAGAGCACTGATAAGAAATCACATTACGTGAGCCTCCTCGAGAACAATTACAATGCTTTGTTTTAAATAAACAGTTAGATTGACCATGTCCATACCAATTTTGATTCCATTTTTCGACGCACGGGGAACCCTCGAAGGGGCCGCTTGCAATTCTTTCCCTAGTAGGCACGCGTTGACCCACTCTCGCCACAATAGTAGCTCGAGTAGTCCGTCAACAGTTGATGGGTTTTGGATTGGGACCCCAATGCCTAATCCTCATAGCTAATCCTTTTCCCGAAGTTATGGATCCTTTTTGCTGACTTCGCTTTCCTACATTGCTTCATTAACCAGAAGCTGTTCACCTTGGATAACTGATGTAGTTATGAGTATGATTGGGGATGGAAAGCACATGGCCATTTGGATTTTCAAGGGTCGCCAAGGGCACATCAGATAGTGCTACACATGTGGTTCTCTTCCAAATACTTGGCCCTACCTCTGGCTAAGCCATTTCTTGGGTAGATATGCTATTAAATAGAAAAGATTGCTCTTCTCGAGGCCTCCACTGACATCTCCAGACCTCTTGACTTGCCATCGATCACCACATCTCAGCTTGAGAATTTTAACATGAATCTGTTTCAAAGCTCGTGCCAAATGGCACTATCTGACAGGTTTCCCCCATCTTTAAGGATTGGCTTACCCATGTATAGGTGTCAATCACATGGAAGCTTTCCCCTATTTGGCCTTCAAAATTCTTATTTTAATATTTGCTATTACCACCAAGATCTATAGAAATAGATGATCCACGTGTGCTCACTGCCCACGTTTTGTAGCTACCATTGCACCTTCGTACTCATTGGGGCCTTGAATTGCACCGACGACTAGGTGTAGGTTTCACGCTTAAGCACCAACCATTTTAAGGGCTACTTGATTCGAGGTGTGAGTTGTTACACACTCTTTAGAAGATTTCAACTTCTATGACCACCGTCCTACTGTCTTAATAGATAACCACCCTTTGTGGGCTCTACGTTAGCACATAGTTGGACACAATAACCAAACTTTTGGTTCATCCCACATGCCAGTTCTACTTACCAATTATGACCCATTTTGAGCCTGAATTCCTTGGCTCAAATAATCAAAGCTACGAAGCCTTTCTACCTATTTAAACTTCGAGAATACGTGGAGGGAATTTCGCCCTTATAACATCCAACCATTGGCTTTACCCGATAGAACTCTGACTATGGCTCCAGCTATCCTTAAGGAATCTTTGAAGAGAATTAGCTACAAGATGGTTCAATTAGTTTTTCACACATATCTAAGTAAAATGAATGATTTTCATGTAAGTCTTGCCTTGGGGCTCTACTAGAATTTCCTCTAACTTTGCCTCACTCAGGCATATTTCAAAATCTTTTGGGTCTCGTTAAGAATGCTCTCGCTTGAACCCTTCATAGAACATCTGGGTCGATCGATGGCTCGTTCCTCAAATGAGGATCCTACCAATCAACTTCCTCTGACTTTCTATGTTGCTCACCTATCGACACGCAAGCATGTCAGGCTCCTTGGTGCATGTTTCATGATAGGTCCGATAGGGAGCCCACTAGCCATCACCAAAGCACGTGAGCCACCATGGAATGCTTTGATGGCATGAGCATTATGATCGGCCACAATGGAAATTTTTGCTCGGGTTAGAGCCTGTTGAGGAAAGTCCAACAACACTTATTTTGACTCAATCAAATATTTTTGGAATTATTATGAATTAAAAAAATTAAATGATCTTAAATAATAATAAGGTATTATTTTAATATTTATTGAACTTATAATAAATTTAAAATTAGATAAATTTGAATATTATAATGTAACATAATTAAATAATCTAAATGTCACACAATAGAAGATTTAGAAATATATGGTAATATAAATAAATCAAATAAAAATATTGAAGAAACATAAGTGGAACATCCTTAGTCCCCAAATAAACTAATAATAAAAATATTTCATAGATTGTTCTAAATCCATATAAAATAAAGTACTTTAAAAATATAAAAATAATATTTAAATAGATAAATCACACAATGATGAGTCCAACAATGTTAATTTTCCCCCCATCAGCCTCATATTAAAATAATGGAAATTTCCAAAGAAAATAAACATAATCAGTACGAACTTATAACTTTTTAAATAAGATAATATATATATCAAATGTGAAATAATGTAAATTGATGCAATGTGATAAAGTTTAGTCAAAGTAATGTAAATGATACATGGGAGGAGACTTAGAGTTTCAAGATAATTTGACCAAATAAATGTAATGCATTTGGAAAAAAAAGAATTTTATTTGGGAAAGTTGCAATCCAAGATATCATGGAGATTGATTTCAACATCCTTGATTGCCAAATTAAGCACATAAAAGGTGAGTTATGAAGCATTACAAAAGCCATAATGACATAAAATGCTTAAAAAATATAAAAAATAAATATTTTATTTGATAGAACATATCAAGATGAGCCTAATGTTTGTCTTATTTCATTAGACCATAATCTAAATTACTAAGAATAACAATGTTAAATAAACATAAATAATAATATAATATTATTTTAATATTAACTATATATATATATATTAAATATTAAATGTGATGAATTAAAGTAATATAATACAACAAAATCAAATAGTAATGTCACACAAAAGGTGATTTAGAGTTTGATAGCAAAACAACTAGGCCCAAATGAAAACTTTGAAGAAATTGGATTAATTGTATAAGAAAGTTTCATTCCAAGATACTAAGAAAATCAAGTGCAACATCTTGAATCATCAAATTTTGTACTATAAAAATGTCTCATAAAACATGTAAAAATCTTTAAAAAAATATATATTAAAAAATTACAAAAAATGAAATATTTACATTTTATTTTAAATTTAAAAAAATTATCTAAATAGAAGTTATACTTTTATTGAAATGTTCATTATAATTAATGTTTTAAAATCTGAGCAATTTTAATTTTTAATAACTAATTTATTAAATATCCTGTAATTGAGAACTCATTAATTATAAGTAATGCTTAATGTTGATCTTTAATGTTAAAACAATACTATTTTGCTTTTTTTGATAGTTCCAAAAAAAATTTATTTTTTGAGCTAAAAAATTTAAATTTGATATTAAATATTTATTTCTTTATGTTTTTATTAATTTTATGTAAATGACATATTCTTTGTTTTTTAATTATCAGTAAAAAATTATCTTTTAGAATATAAGTCTTGTAGCTCTTAGTAGCCAATTATTAAAAATATTATTGTTTAGAAAAACTTCTAACCGAGAATATTTTTAATTGTTATCCTTTAATATAAAAGAATTTAGTGTTGCATTAGTGCTTTTCATGCTTTTAAATTTTATAGATTTTTCATTTAAATTCTCGGTGTTAAATTTATGTTTATAAATTTGCCATGTTTCCCATTAATTATGAACATTTTGAATTTTTTTGGCAATTATAATTTAAAAGTTTTCAATATGTTATGTTCTTCAATTATATTACATTTTGCATCTACAATCAAATATTAAGGATCTTTACGCTATGTTTTAAAAATTAAAATCCATTAATTCAAAAAAATTATTTTTTTAAATGGTGGTAACGTTTATATAGGCGACGTATCATACTTTCATTCGCTTACTATTATTATTTACCTTGATATACTACAAATTGAAGACATTAAATAAAAATAAATATGTTTTATATTAATCATTCAATTTTAAACATTTATAACTTAACTTTTGGTAATAGTTTTATATTTTTTTTTGCAAAAAGCACATAGACATTAAATATCATTTTTGGTAAAAAAAAATTATAGGGAAAAATTTCTAGATTTTTAATATTTTGATAGATTAAATAATTTATATATTGTTGCATGGTTTATAGTATTTTCCATAAGTTAGTTGTGTGGTTTAATTTAAAAATTTCAAAAGTTTTGCAATTGTGCTAATATTTATTTGCATAATTTTTTTATGCTAACATTTTAATAACAATTTGATAATTGTATGTAAACATTAATATTATTGCTTGTTTTATTTAAGATTTTTTTTAACATTTTAAAGATTTGTTTATTTTTAAAATTCATTATTTTTTATTATTTTAATGGTTTATTACAATTATATAGAATTTAATAGAATTTTATTTAATTTCGCATTTTATATATTTTCTTAAAATTTTGCAATCTTAATGATTTGATATTTTGTGTGTTTTGTAACATTTTTTAATGCATTGGAAATTTCACATTGCTAAAAAATTTTAAATTTATCTAATCCTTGATCTTTCTTATTTATCTTAACATTTAATTTACCTTTTTTATTTTTTTCTTATAAAGTGTTGTTAAATTGATGTGTTCATACTTTTGTTGCTCTAGCACATAAAAGTTTTTGTATTACAATAACAAATTTATCAAACATAGAAATAATATGCATGCTGACATATCAAGCTTAGTTAAATATTTTACATGTGGGATTATATCTTTTATTTAAAAGTTTTAATACATTTTCAAACTTTTGTATTTACATTAGAAATTTTTCTTTTATAATTTGCACAATGTTTTTAGATTCTTGAGGTTAAATATTTAAATACATAAAGCTTTTTTCATAATTTGTTGACAAATAATACTTTTTAATAATTTAATTTTATAACTCTTTAATATAAATCATTAAATAACATCTAAGTGAATATCAAAAAGTTTTTGACTTTATTAAAATCTTTCAAATTTTTTGTCTATGTGCATAGCCCTTAAGAATTATTTTATAGTAATGTATGTATTTTATATCGTAATCTATACTAAGCGAACACAAAAATTAGAGGGAAGTTGATGAATTACACTTTTGAACTTTTTGCTATTTTAAAAATGTCTTTAAATATAAATTGTAGTTTTAAAAAAATATTTTAATAAAATATTTTAAGATTGATAATTTTTTTTGAAATCTCTTTTATATTTATTTTTAATTAAACATCATCAAATAAGAAAAATATCATAAGTTGTAGAAAACAAAGGAACGAAGAGTGGATATTATAAGGTGGTTTGGCTTAACCGATATCTACATCTATCCCAAGTCATCTTGACTAGGATTTCACTAACAAAACTATAATTCTCCATTGTAATAGGTAGAGGTAATTTTTGCAAATCATACACTTGCAATATTTATTTTGAACTCAAATTATTGTATAACCTTAACATTCAACTATTCAGTTATAAAAGAATATACAACATAACTCTATAGATATGATGTTAGAATATTATTACACTAATGAAAATTTTTAATAACAATAGTTACCACTTGTGTTATTATGAAAAATAGAGTCAACATGGATTTTATATTAATACAATATTTTTTAAAAGAATAAAAAAGGAATATGGATACAAGAAATCAATATTAAAGAAACTACTAATAAGATGTGTAATCTAAGAAAATGTTGCTACAAGAAGAGAAAAAATGAGGCAAAAATGTGGCACTGATAGTGGAATTGAAATGAGATTGTAATTTTTTTTTTACACATTCACTTCTAAAAATATTGATTTAGCCAAGTTAAAATGATCAATCTTCTAATTTCTATGCTTACTTTATTTTTTTTGAAATATTTTAGAATAAAATAATATTTTTAATGCTAGAACAGTCACCCAAAAGGGCCATTGGCATTTCGGAGTTTCAAACAAAAACAAGATACTTTTGTGAATGCTAACTACGCGTAGGAACACTGATTGTTGACTAATATGGATAGAGAAAACAAGTTCCACTTGATCATAATGCTGAAAAATAGTTCAGATCTAATCTAAATGGGGTTCGATCTAGATTATTAGATCTCATATTCTAGATGGACGATGTTGATGTGCTATATTACTACAAAGATAATCTCATGCTTTGGTTAGAACATTGTGAATGTTTGGCTAAATGACATACACTATTCAAGAAATGTAGAGAAAATCTTCAGCATATGATTAAGTTTAATAGATGAATGATATGATGAAAATTACTATTAAAAATGACATCTGATCTCATCCATTTGGTGAAGAAAGTTAGATGGATGGTTTTATAGAGTCTACTATTTACAAAAGGTCATAGTTATGACCACTTCATCCCAAAATGCACTGTCATGTAGTACTATTCTGCCCTTTTTTGAAAATGAAAGGAGCTGACACTTAGTCCTACATTATAGGCTTGTTCATGATGCTTAGCATTTATAACACTTGCTTCAAGCTTATATGTGCGTCTAATGGTGTTGGCTACCCACTTGTGCCCTTGGGAAGTCAAGACGTAAGTTACTTGCATATATATATAAATATATATATGACCCCTGACTTAATCCATAACTTCATTATTCGTGAGTTTGTCCTGACTCATTATGCGTAGCCAAGCCATACAGAGTTGTGTCATTATTAACACTTAGGTTGACCAGAGTCATTTAGCCTTATTTCTTGACTCGTGGCACCTTTAATTTTTTCTTACTTATGTTTAAAGCATAATTTCTTTTCTTGATATTTTTTAAAGACATTTTAAATGTTTAGGTCATTAAAGTGGGACACCACATGCCCACAATTGAATTTTGCATTCGTGATGTACATGTGCCCTACATCAGCATTGACAAAATAAAAGTTAGCCCCACTAAAAGAGGCTAATGGTGGTTATGGTTGTCTTCTATAGCAACTGCTTATTTTTCCTTCATACACTAATAAGAGGATGGCCAAAAATTGTTTCTACAATGCCACATATAGTGGTAGTAGAAAATTAACATAGATGGGTTGGTGTTCACATTTATTATCATAATAAATAGTCAAACTAAATGATATTTTGGAAATGGACTCCTGACGTTTAGCTTCTCTAGCAATAGATTTATCAATAATTCCTTGATAGGCCATTTAAGCCATACTAGTTGGCTGGCAACCTTCACTAATTGGGAATGCTTCCCTTATGGATTGCTCCATAAAATTTTAGGTACAAATCGTCCAATTTGATGAACCTATAAGAGCTTGAGATGCATGATCTAAATGGCACTTCAGAAAAGCATTAGAGAAACTAATGCAAATTTTTTATTGTCATTAAATAAGTGGTGTCATGACAAAGGGTATAACAATTTTTCCCTTTTAATAATGACAAAACCATTGACAAAATGTTGAAAAGGAATGATAAAATCATGCATGCATACATGTGCTCCCTTGACCAAAATATGAAATTCATATAAATACATGACATACTTGGGATACAATGAATGTTTTAGAATTCACATATAACTCACCCTCTTTTTATCATACATCATAAGATAAAAAATACAAAAAAATGCAACCAATTTGTTCTAGTCCAATTTTATTTCTCCATAATTTGTCTTTGAATGGTGAAGGGTACAAGTTATAATAATTTTCTAAGAAAATATATCTAAAATAGAAATGTTTTTTTAATTCTTTAGCATAACCAAAGACTAATAAAAAAAATTATATTAAAAATATTAATAATTTTTTATAGATATAATAACACTAATTCTTTATCATGCATACTTTTTATATTTTTTGTTTTGATGCTATTGATTTTAAACTCTATCATTCTCTTTATGTATATTTTAGCAATTCCTTTGATAAGTCAAATTAAAACAAATTCATAACGTGAAAGATGCTTAGAAATGCTTCTCCGCTTTTTAGTTTTGAAATATTGAAAAAATACATAATAGAACTTTGTCTATGCAAATATAAATTCAAACAACAACTAATTCTGTATCAGTAAATCGCTTGCTATTAGTTATAGCTATATGAACCATGCAAGTTCACTTAGAAATTATATACATCTTTAACACAATGATATGCAATAACAAAGGATTTCAATTTCAACACACCAAATCTCTTTCATAACTGAACAATAAAATTCTTACTTTTATCTAGTGAACTTAACCTTTAATCAAAACAATTTAATGCTTTAAAAGGGTATATTTGTAAATATACTTATTATCTCTCCTTCAAAATGAGCTTAAGCTCTCCCTATGTTATATCACTCAATGTTCCATGTTTCTTGATCACTTAAAAGAGTTAAATCGCACTTAAAGAGAATGTATGCTTGTGAAATATTTAAATCGGTACTGATTTCGTAAAAAGAATTTGATATCATAATGCATTACAAAAATCCATCTAAATTAGAATGAATAATAGAATAATAACTTGCCAAACATGTTTTGATTTTTTAAAAAATATCTTTGTTTTACTAACCAATGCTTGTGTCATAAAGTTCCATTAAATGTTCTAAGATTTTAACCTGCATGAACATTATCTCTGACATTAAGCTCCAAGATGAATTCCTTTAAATTCTATCTTTGGAAGTCGTAACATACATCATTCCCAAAAATAGTTTCAGTTAACTCACATGTGATCATTAATTAAACAGAGTGCACATGAGTTTAATAACACATAAAATAGATTCATAATACTTACATCAACAAAGTAGCAGTCCAAGTAAAAGATCAACCTAATCTTGTTCTTCATTTTAACAAATAAAAGATACCATAAGACTTCATGCTCTTATATTCCTATAAAACTCTTCTAAGCAAGCTAAAATTTGATTTCAAGCTACATGTGGAAACATGATCTATTAAATTTTCTTAAAGTAGTATTAAAATACTTTAGCCTTTTTATTTAAGAGACTAAATACTTTATCATAAAAGTAAAGGCAACACACTTTATGCAAGTGAGTTGTATGAAAACTTGCAAGGGAAGGTTTGCCTCTATTTTTTCTAATTTTAGTGGCATGCTAACACCATTACCTAAGATATAAATTTAGGTGTTGAAAATATCTGAGGTTTGGTTGGGGTAGTTTGGAATTGAGGTACTTTTATAGAAATATTTTTCAAACATGTTACTTTTAGAATCCATTTATATTTATCTTGATTTAATTGGAGAGATTTTCTAATAGCTTAGTCATATGTAACATGTCCATGCCAATCACAAAAATTGCATACAACTAAGGGTTTAGCATGAAAATATAAAGTATGCATATTACTAATATTTCTTGCCACAATCATATGATAAACCATGTTTGTGCATATGTGGAACATAATAACTTCTAGTATCATTCTCTTGCACATACAAACATCTTAAGCTATATTTTTTAGTAAATGATATGTTACATTGGAATCTACATTCACAATACTATTGTTTCTATTCACGTGAGTAAAGGAAGGAACACAAAAATGGTACATATGAAACATGTTAAGCATAATATGTAAAACCACATCAAGATATGCTAGTAAACTTTTCTTCCAAATTATTTAACATCTTCCCCATGAAGCAAATATTTTGTTCCTTCGCTTTTAAAATAAAGTTCTGCTCTATTAAAGAAATATTTTTATATATATGCATGTATTATTGCACAATATTAATATTTTCAAAGTTTTACTTTTTTGGATAAAAATATTTTTCATATTATATACAAAATATAATCTTTCTAAATGTTTAGCTTTATTAATTATTTTATAAATGTTATTTTACTAATAATTTCTAATTTCTTTTATATTTTCAATTAGTATTAAATTCCTATTATTTACATTTCTTTTTCTTTTTAATGTAATGTTTCATGTCATTATACTACATAAATAGTGTTCTTTTTCCAAATAATAAATATTTTTTATATAATAATTTCTTACATACTAGTTATTTGAAATTATTTTTATTATGCATATAATACTTAACAAATGTTTAAGAATTATTTTATTTAATTACATAAATATCATAATTGAGGTATTACGATATTTATTGCAACAAAACATTAATATGTGAATTGTTTACTGCAACAAAAACATAGTCATTAAAATGTGAAACATTTAAATTTATTAATAATTAGTTATTTTCTTGGAAACATATTGCTTGCTATTATTTGATTACCTAATCAATCTAAGAGTATTATGCATAAAATGTTAAAACTTTGAATGCATTTTTTAAAAAGATAACAACAATGCATTCCTTTTTTAATTATGAAATTTATTTGCGTTTGTAAAGAATTTTTTTCATGTTTACGATTTGTTATTTTCACGAAACTATTTAGATAATTATATTTTTTATAGTTAATATTTACTTAATTTTTTTTTACATTTATAAATTACGTAAATAAGATTAAATGAAATACCTTCACAGTTGAATATTTTTAAAAAGTATCTCAAAATTCTATTTTGGCAATTTTTATTTACCATTAAATCTACTTTTGCATATCTTGATTTATTGTAGTATTAAGGAAACTTTTATTAAAATATGTGGAGTAAATTTTATTCATAAAATATTTTAGCAATTTTTTCATTTTTTGCATAATTTTTTAAGTAACTGTATTTTTAAACATTTTGCGAAAATTGAATGCCAAAAATCCAAAACAATTGAAGTCATGGTGAACAATTCTTTGAAACTTATTTTTACAGGGAAAACATGCCACAAAAATATAGAAAATTAAAATATTAAGTCAGTTTGAGATCTTAAAAATAAAAAATAGTTCAATGTTTTGCCAATTTTAACTATGAACATAATTTTTCAAAATTATTTGTGTTATTAAAATTTGCATTACCAAAAAACCACTATGAAAAAAATATTCAATTATAAATAAATGCTTAAAGAAAAAACTTAAACTCGTGAAACTGTTAAAAGAACAAAAGTTACATTTAAAAAAAATTTAAAATTTATCCTGAAAGAGAATTTCCAAAATATTTAATCGATGTGTAAAGCACACTAAGAAAACTGAATAATGCACTTAAATGTGGTGAATAATCAATTTTGAAAATATTTAGGCTAGATTTATGTACCCTTAATAAAATCATTCTTTCTTTGCAAAATTTGAAATTAAGCAAATTAATTAAAAATTTTAATTTTGATTTTATATTTTCATTTTTGCAAAATTTTAGATAATTGGATAATTTATATTTTGTATATTTACTTTTTTATTAGAAGAAATACATCTCTATAATAATACATTACATAAATATTCTAACATATCATTTTTTATATTCATATACTCAAATTTACATCATATAAATCTAAAAATACAATTTTCCTATAAAATTCATATAATCTCTTCAAATGTTTAAATTTTTTTGGCTAAATATCTATGCAACTCTAAATCTCAACATATGTGACCTTATATCAGAATGATTTGGTTGTATCAGATTCTTCTAATTTATATAACTTGAACTTCTAGATAAATTAATTTAATAACTAAAAATTGAATATTGATTATCTATCCCAGTTTAAATTGGTAATTTACAATATTTTAGAACAATATATGGTTGAGAACAAACAACTGCCATTAGAGCTCTATCAATTAGCTAAACCAATTTAAATATTCTTTTTTGTATTTTAAACAAACTCTTTTCGAGAACTTTTTCAAACTTATGAAGGATATCTCAATTCATAACTTACTAGATAATCATGGATTTTACATTTAAACTCTTTAGTATCTAAAAATGTAACTTTCTCATACCATT
>JAIUJO010000371.1:210000-239018 GCA_023846275.1 Vanilla planifolia
GTTTCCTTATTTAACTATTGAGGATGCTATACTCTATCTCGTTAACGTAATGGAATGTAATGTTCCATTTGAATTTATCTTATTTATTGAAATTTTTTGCTTTAATTTGGTTATATTACTATCCAAATCCAAATCATGCCTAAAGAATCACTTTTTCATTTGGTTATATTTTTTTCATTTTATCTTTAATATATATTTTGTTGGCATTAAAATAAAATTTTATTATTATTTTTGTTCATTTACATTAGTAAATAGTAGTAATTCAAACAACGCTTGATCCACATAAAACAATTGTTGGTTGACTCTAGAAGATATCTATCCAATAAATTATTAATGTTTTATCATATGCTTTGATTCATATTTAATATATATTTGTTGGACTCATCTCGATGAGTTTTATCAAATTAAATAATTATTTTTATAAGTTTTTCATCTTTTTGTTTATATTATTTTATGTTATTTATGAGACATTTTTATTTCTCTGAAATTTGATAAAGGAGGATGTTTCAATTGAATTTTACTGTATAAAAGAAGTAAATTTTCTTACAAATTTTATCTCATTTTTTTCAAATTTCTTAGTTTAATGTGGTTGTATTACTATGAAGCTCTAAATATTCTCTTATTGACTTATATATTTGTTTTTTTTGCTTTATAAAATTTTTTCAATTTATTTTTTTCAGCTTGATATATATTAGCTTATTACTAAAATACTAATTTGGTTATTTTTTTTGCTTATTTTCTTTCATAAATTGCTATATCTATCAAATCAGATCTGATTGAGATAGAACAAATGTCATTTTACTTTACTCAATTAGGGCTATCAAATTTAAATATTAATTATTAATTTTTTAAAATTTTAATGTTTTCACACCTTTTATGAGATATTTCATTTCATTAATCATTTAAGAAACGATGATGTTGTACTCCATCTCTTATCATGTGACCCCCAAACTTTTATGATTTCATTTTACTACATTGCATTAATTAATCTCTTTTTGTTGTTAGTACATTTTTGTATAAAATTCAAACAATATGTTACTATTATTTATGTATTTGGTTTGGTCATTTGTAATATTTTATTATAAGTTATGCTTGAGTCAAAGTGATTATTGTTAGACTCGTCTTGATGAGCTCTATCTGATTAAAAAAAATTTTATGTTCTAAAATAATTTTTTTCAAGAATTTCGACATGTTTTATAAGAAATTTTAATTTGTACTTGTTTAGACAATCAAGAATGTTATATTCAATCTCTTTATTTTCTTGAAATTAAAGTTTTTTCTATTATTTATCCTATTTTTTAAAATATTTTTTAATAATTTCTTCATATTATATAACTTCAATTAACTCACTTCAACTTTAATCTGCATAGTTACTTAATATTAAAATGGTAATTTATAATTATTTAATTTTTTTTTGTAATTCATAAAAATGTTATCAAGGTTCATTCGAGATGAGAAATAAATTATTCAACTCATTTGGATCACCTCTATCTAAGAAATTTTTTTTAATTTTAATTACTTTTTCACTTCAGTTTACAACTTTTTATGAGATATTTCTATCTTTAATTTTTTTATGATTGACGATGCAAAAATAAATCGCTAGAGTACTTTGGAATGCAACTTCCCTGTATAATTTATTTTGTTTTTTAAAAATTTTAATTTTATTTTATTATTGTATAAATCTAATTTTACTTTCTAATACCATTTGCTTCACTTTGATTTTTTTATGTTAAATTACAATATCTTATCTTATTTCAATTTCAAAGTATGTATACTTGATATTAAAATATTAACTTATTATTCATTATGCTAATTTATTTTGATAATTCATAGTAATTCCAAATGAGTTCATATCAAGAAAAAGTAAATGTCATTGGAATTCTCATGATAATCATTATCTAATTAAATATTTAATATTTTTATTTATAAATGTTTTATTTTCTTTTTTTGGATTCTTTGTGAGAAGTTTGATTAGTAAATTATTTTATAATTGAGTATTTTATACCCAAACTAATTATCAATATGGAATGCAACTTTTTTTAGTTTATCTAATTTCTTCAAAGTTTTTTCTTTGACCTTGTTAAATTATATTGTATCTTAAAATCTCCCATTGTGTATTTTTCTAATGCATTGTAGTGACAACATTGTAACTTAAAAAAAAACAAATATTGTTGTCTCATCTCCATGACCTTTTTCAATAAAATATATATTTTTATTTTTTAATATATATATTTTTATATTTAGAATTTACTACATTTTTTATTTGTAACTGATTTGATAATTTTGAAGGTTACACACAATCTTTTTAGTAACTTGCAATACTTATTTCATACATAATTTATCTCACTTCTTAAATTTTTTTAGATTTATTTTGTTTAATTAACTTGTAACTCTAAATGTCCACTTATGTGACATTTATAATGCTTTGTTCTAATTGTAATACATCGCCTTAGTTAACATAATATCTTCTTCAATATTTATTTAGTTAATATTAGAAAAATGTTTTATTAAAGTTTACTTTTCAATTGTTCAATAATTTGCAGTAATTCCAAGCCCAGTAAGATCATGTTGAAAAACTTTTTGTTGGAAACCTCACAACTATATCTATCTAATTAGATATACATACTATTTAAATAGTTTTTTAGTAGATTTGTATGAGTCAAGAAACATTTCATTTGATACCTAATTTGATGACCAAAAAGTTATACTTGATCTACTTAGTATCTTCTAATGGATCTTTCCAACACATTTTATCTTGTTTCTTAAATTTTTTTTATTTGATTTGGATATGTTACTATGAAACTCTAATTCTCCTTTGATGCAACCTACTCTCCACTTTGATTTTGTTGTAGTATATTCCTTCAATTAATGTAATTTTAACATTAAAATATAGTTAGTTAATATTAAAATTATAATTTATTGTTGTTTGTACTAATTTACATTTTGTCATTACACTAACTCCAAACTATGTCTAACGAAGTTCAAATGTAGATGATTCATCTACTCTTAGTGAACTCTATCTAATTAAATAATTTTTTGCTATAAATATTTTATTTTGCCAGTTTTGTGTACATTTAATGTGACATCTATATTCTAATTGGTTTTTAAGTTCTATGATGTCATACTAAATGTCCTTAGTATGGTGCAATAAAACATTTCTCATTTCACTGGATATTTTCGCTTTGACTTTGTTGTATTACCACATATCTCTTAATCTTCTCTCTTGTGCCCTCTATAATAATTTCATTTGGCAATACCACATTACTCTATTTTATATCATTTAAATTTTAATATATATTTACTTAAAATGAAAATAAAAATTTATTATTATCAATATTTATTTAGCTTAGTTCTTAATCGTAATTCAAAACATGAATGATAATGAAACTGATGTTGTTGAATTCATGATGATGAGTTCCATACAAATTTTGTTGGACTCATCTTAACAAACCCTATTTGATTAAAAGTTTCTTTTTTAATGTTAAATACTTTATTTCTCTAAGGTTATTACATGTTCAATGAAATATTTTAATGGACACATGATTTCACAATTCAAAATATTATGCTTGATCTCCATAGTATCTTGGAAGATACCTTTTGCATAATATTTATAACATTTCTTCAAATTTTTTTCTTTGATTTGGTCACACAAAAATTTAACTCCAAATCTCATGCCATGATAATTTATAACTCCCAATCTCCTTAGTATGATGGAATATAATTTTTCATAAAATTTAACTCATTTCATCTATTTTTTCACTACGATTTAGTTAAATCCCTTTTTAACAATAAATCTCTATGCACTTAATGTTCACATATATTTGATTTGGTCATATTCTATTGCCTCATTTGATCATATATTTATATGTATTGTATATTTACTTAAAATTAAAATAATGATTTAATTTTTCTTATAGTTTTTTACTTTCACAATTTTTAATAATTTTGAATGAGGTCTCATATGGGTGAAACAAATATCATTGGACTTATCTTAATGAGCGTTATGTATTTTAATATTTATTTTTAAATTCAAAATATTTATTTCTATTTATTTGATGTGCTTCAATAGAAATTTCTTTCATACTTTATTTCTAAATTGAATAACCTTCTTAGTGTCATGGAAAGCAAGTTTCTTATATAATTTATGTTAATTTTGTATACTTTTTTTATTTTATTTCATTTTTTAACTATAATAACCTAAGTGTCCTCTACATTAACCTTTATATAAGTTAATTTGGTTATATCATATTACTTCAATTTATTTCATTTTAAAAGTTATTTTATATTTTCTTAATCCTAAAATAATAATTTAATATTATATATGCTTTTTTACGTTTTTAAATTAAAGCAATTTCAAAAGAGGGTTGATTGAGGTGAAACAATTGTCATTAAGCTAGCCTTGATAAGTCATATATACTTAAATATTCAATTTTTTATTTTTTTTAGATGTTATTTTTTTATGTTTGACATTCTTTACTAGATATTTCAATTCCTACGTTATTTGATAAATGAAAATGTCACATTCAGTCTTGTTAGTAGCTTGCTAAGCACCTTCCTACATAATTTGTCTTGTTCGATAAAAGGTTTTACTTTGACTCTATTATATTAACATGTAACTCTAAGTCTCCAGTCTTATGACTATTGCATCACTTTGATTTGCTTATGACTATTGCATCACTTTGATTTGCATACATTTCATTCCTTTGATTTACCACAAATCAATTTTAATAGATATTTTTTTAATATCAAAATAACATTTTTTTTATTTTTTATACTTATTTACATTGATAATTGGCAGTAATTCCCAAATGAGGTGAAAGCATGAGGAAAAAACATTGTTTGACTAATCTCTTTAAAGTTTTTCAATTTTAATGGTCATATTAATATTTTTAAATGTATTTCTTTTCTTTTTTGGCATATTTTAAGAGCTCTTTTTATTCATATCATGTTTGAAGAAGAATACTTGATTTCCTTATTATTTTGAAAAGTCAATTCCTCATACTATTTACTTTTTTGCATCAAAATTTTCTTTTTATTTTGGTTATATTAGTGTATAGCTTTAAATCTCATCTCATTTCACTTTTATATTTGTTTGATTTATTAATATTATAAGCATTAAATAATTTATCTCATTTTTTCTTTATTATATTTTTACTTAATCTGAAAATAAAAAGCTATTATACTTTAGCATATTTACATTTGTAATTCAAAATATGTTTAAATGAGGTGAGATCAAGAAGAATGTTTAATAGATTGCAACTTTGCTGTTAAGGTGAAGTCGTAGCTACTCAAAAAGACTTAGAGAGTGTTCCTTGTCAAAATGAATGCCAAAATTCCACTTGAAGGCCCTCATTTAAAAATTAATACTATTCTACACCTAAAGTTAAAAAGCAATGTAATTAGCTCAACTCCCAAGAAAATGTTATTAGAATGTTTTGGCTATCAAGATATTCAATTATGAAAACCTTAACAAAACAATCTTACTAAAAGCTACTTAGATTGTTTTTTTTATAGAATTCAGTAAGAAAATTTTCAAAACAGAGTGTGTCAGATAGGGCTAAAGTTTTAAGAATTTCATCCTCAATATATATGTCATCAATATCACCTTTAAAGCTTATTGTATGTTTGATTCTAAATAGAGTTGAATCGTTTCCCTTAGCCAAAGTTTGTTCAATTGTGATCACAATCACACACTACACGTTGTGCATAGCAATATACTATGAAGAAAACGAAGAGATGACGTAGGGCTTACAAGTATAATGTAAGAATAAGAGGTTACTAATTCTTTTCATTAGAAAATTTGAACTCTTTGCTACCCACCTAATCACATAACCACAAAATGTCTTATTTATATTCGTATGTATGACATATAAATTACAAGCATCTAATATAGTTAAAAAATATTCATAGGTATAGAAACATAATGCGATAAAAGTTCTCATTTTTAATATTTAACTCCATATATCTTATGTTAGCAAAAAATAATCTACAAACAAAATATTCTAAAATATTAGCAGCTTTAACAAACTAGAATATATTCAATAAACATGCGAGGTCATTATCAAGATATTCTTTTTTAATATGATAATCTTTTATTTTATCAAAAAAATGATTGTGTTACAAAAAAGGGATGAATTATTAAAATTATAAACTTACACATCAAAAATATGCAATAATGGATAGTTTTCCTCTTTATTAGTGGCTTTTAAAAAGTTTATTTTAGAAGCAATTATTAACACTGAAAACTATTGTATGGAGCTGTAGTAATGAAACATTAGGAAATGAATATCATGTTATTTAATACACTTATATTTACATTCTCTCACAAAAAAAAATGCTAGGAAAAAATACCAAAACTCTTTTGTGAACTCTAATAGATTAATACCTTCTAATAAACAAAAAGATTGTGCATCCTAGCCAACAAGACTATAATTATGAGGCAAAAGGGCCTTATGGAGCATAAAACAACTTGCAACACCTATC
Organism: Vanilla planifolia; assembly: GCA_023846275.1. Taxonomy (NCBI): domain Eukaryota; kingdom Viridiplantae; phylum Streptophyta; class Magnoliopsida; order Asparagales; family Orchidaceae; genus Vanilla; species Vanilla planifolia. The sequence continues at coordinate 216,484 of JAIUJO010000371.1, forward strand.
TTAAGTGCTTACAAATATTCATGCAAACCCCTATGGAAAAGACAAATACAATGAGCAATACATTATCAAAATAATGTGATATAGACATGAACCAAGCTTAATGAAAAGAACTTATAACCTAAATAAATTAAATAAAAAGGATACACGAAACTACAATTAAGGAAATGTGATGAAGTTAAATAGTTTATCTCAATGGAATTAACTATGTAAAAATGTGTAAAGGAGCTCAATGTAGAAGGGATTAGGAATTAAAGATTAACTGTTATAAATTGAGGATTAGTAATTAGGGTTAAGGATTAACTATTTTTAATTTAAGATTAGAGATTAGAGATTATAGAAGAGGGATTAGGAATTAAGGATTAGGGAGGGGTTAAGGATTAGATATTATGGATTAGTCATTAATGAGAAGAGGAAGAAGACAAAGTAAATGAAGAAGAAGAAGAGGAAGAAAGAAGAAGAAGAAGAAGAAGAATGAATGAATGACGAAAGGGAGAAGAAGAGAGAAGAAGAAAGAAGAAGAAAGAAGAAAGAAGAAAGAACAATGATGAAAGAAGAAAGAAGATAGAACAAAGAAGAAGGAAGAAGGAAATACATCAGTTATATTTGATTAGATTAAACAAATTAAATATGGCATATCTAATCTCAGTAGATGATATTTGGATAATTTGAAAAATAAAGAGTAAAGATAAGAACAAATCGTAGATGTAGGAGTTAAAAATGAAGAGATCCATTTCATACAATTTATGGATAGATTATTAAAAGAAGCAGAATCACTCAAGGTTGTCTAATTAATGTTGTGCAATAATCAATAATAAAAATGAGATATACTAATGCTTAAGTAAGATAAAATTAAGATAAATAATAATTGTAATTCAAAGCATTATAAAGATCCCACTAGAGAAGATTTAGACCTACTAAAAAAATATACCAAATTGAAGTGAAATATTAGCAAAAATGAGGTAAATTATACAGGAAAATGGCATTATAAGGTGCTCAAATTAAGTAATAATTAAAAAAAACTTTTAAATTACAACAAAAGTTTAGATAATAAATAATTAAAATTTTTAAAAAATGATTAGTAAATTTATAATCCTAATTAAGAAAAGCCTAGATATTTTGTTTGGACATCGTTTTGAATTATTAGTATTTTAAAATTATATATATATATATATATATATATATCTATATATACATTATTACTTTAGCATTACACATATACATTTTTTAATGTTGAAATTAATTAAATCCAAGTTATTTAATATAGCCAAATTAAAGGAGTATAAAGGTGACATGAGAGGAGAATTGAATTTTCATTCTAAAATATTGAAATTAAAGCAAAGAATTTGAAAAATTTAGATAAATCATAAAGCAAAATTTCATTAAAAAGTAATTAAGAAATCAAGTGAGTTAAGCTCAATTATCAAAATATGGACAAATAAAAATATCATAAAAATAGTGCTAAAACCTTAGAAAATAAAATATTAAGGAAAATAAAAATGAATGTTTCACAAGATAGACCTTATCAAGATGAATCCAATGATGCTTGTTTGATCTCGATTAACCCTCATTCAGAATAACTAGGACTTACTAAATTAAATATGTGTATGAATAATAATGAATTATGTCTTTAATTTTATGATAGTAATAATTAAAGATTAAAACTGAGAAATCGGAGTTGGGTAATATAACAAAATATAGGAAATTTAAAAGTCACACGACAAAAGAATTACAGTTTCATGGCAATATAACAAATTGAAATGAAGAATTTTGGAAAAAAAAACATAATTATTTAAAAAGTTTGCATTTCATGATACATGTGATATCAAGTGGAACATCCTAAACTGTTAAAACAAGTTTTAATTTAAATTCTTATAAAATATATAAAAATCCTTGAAAGTAAAATATTTTAAATTATAAAATCTAAAAATAATTATATTGAAATTAATCATGATTACTCTGATGAAATTTGTTTTATGTTAATCAAAGCTCTTTCAAAATTACTATGAGTAACACAAATCAATAAACAATAATTATAACAAATTATTTATTTAAAATAAAATAAACTTTTATAGAAGGTTTAACTTACTTAATTTCAAAATATAAAATAACCAAATCAAACTAATGTAAATGTCGAATAAGAGGAGACTTAAATTACATAGTTATTTATTCCCAACACAGAGAAAAAATTAAACAAATGACGAATGGATTACATTAAACTTGCATTTCAAGATACTCAGATGACCTTGTGCAACATTCTTTATCATCAAAGTAAGTGTGAACAAAAATTCCTCATCAACCACACAAAAATCCAAGGAAAAAATTATTAAATGTAAAAAAAACTTAATCAAATGATCACATTGAGTAAAGTTTAGTGTAATGTTTTCATCTCCTTTGGATGACATTTTGAATTACGTTAATTTAACAAAGTAGATAAGTATATATAATTATAAATTATTTTCTTGATATTAAGTAAATATAAATATTGAAGTTTAAATAATATAATTTGGAGCAAGCTAACGTAACCAAAGAAACCATTGTAAATGTCACAAGGGAGTAGTGCTTTAGTTTCAAAGTAATATAATATAATAAAAATGAAAAGCTTAAAAGAATGGGGTAAATTATATAAAAATATTATCTTCCATGATGCTAAAGAGATTGAGTATAGTATATTGATCACCATGTTAAATAGAATATTGTTGTCACTTGAAATTTTCCAAAATTTAAGGAAATAAAAAATTTTAAATTGTAGAAAAATAAATATCGATTTCAATTAGATAGCATTTGGAACTATCGCAGAGCAACATACCAAACAATAAAAAATAATAACAAATTGTTAATTAAATATTATGTAAAAAATTTAAAACTTGAAATGAGATAAACAAAAGAAATGTAATTTATTCAAATGAAAGTGACATAAAGGTCACAAAAGTGAAGAACAAGAGTTTAAATTTATATAACCAAATTAAAGTAAAAATTTTGACTTAAATGAAAGAAACTTATTAGATAAAGTACATTCAAAGCAATTCAGTAGATTAGTTATAGCATCATCGATTATCAAATTAAAGAAGAAACTAAAATGCCCCATAGAGCATTGCTAAATAAAAGAAACTAGAATATTAAAAGATAATGTAAAGAATACTTAATTAGATTGATCTAATCAAGACGATTTCAATGACATTTATTTCTGATGGTTAGACCTCATCCAAAGTAGTATGTATTACAAAAGTAAATAAGTATAAATAGCAATAAATTATTTTTTAACAACAAGTAAAGAAATATTAAATCTTATTTGGGAAATATTAAAGGATAATATAATTGAAGACATTTAAAATGGACATGAGATTAGATTTAGAGTTACATAATAATCTTACAAAATTAAATGAAAATTTTAAATTAATGAGATAATTTATATGACAATGTTGGCGTACATGTTAGTAAGGAGGTCAAGTATAACCCCTTAATAGTTAAATAGTGTATGTGCCAAAATATCTCTTAAAACATACAAAAATTATGAAAATAAATTATTTAAAAATAAAAAAAGAAATGTTTACTTTGATATAGTTAGTAAATACTAGGCCGTTGATGCTTTCTTTGAGTAGATTAGACCTTGTTTGTAATTTTAATGAATTACCAATGTATAAAGGAAAAAGTAATAAAAAATTATTATATTAAAATTAATTAAACACATGTTGAGGATCAAATGAGATACTTTCAAACAATTTAAAAGAACCAAAACGAAAACTTATAACGTCTACATGAAAGCTCATTTAGAGTTACAAACATAAATGAGTGAGCATAACATCCTTGATCATAAAGGCAAAAATGATAGAAAATTAAATAGTTTAAAAAATGTGGCAAATAAATATTTAAATTGTTTGAGCTAGTCATGTTTAGTCAAACAATGTTTGCATCATCTTGATGGTTCTAGTCGTAAATTACTACGAATTATCAAAATACGTAAGGATATGTAATAATTCATTACTATTTTAATAATAAGCAAATATATTAGACATAAAACTATATAAATTTAAGTATTATAACGTATTAAATTATATAAAAATAATTATTTATTTAATTTGGCAGCATTTGGAATATAGAGGAGCACACTACCCGAAAATAAGTAATAACAAAAATTATTAATTAAATATTATGTAGATAAACATAAATGTTGAAATGAGATAAATAAAAAAATGTAATTTAATTAAATCAATGTAATATATAGGTTAAACAAGTGGAGAACAATAGCTTAAAAGTAATATAACTGGAAAAAATGACAAAATTGGAGAAATATTTTAAAAAGAACTTTCCAAGCTATTTAGAAGATTAATTGAAACATCATTGATTATCAAAATAAGGAAGAAATTAAAATGTTCCATAAAGCATTCCTAAGTCAAAGAAACTAAAATATAAAAAAAGAAGAAGAATGGAAGGCATAATTGTGTAGAACTCATCAAGACAATTTCAGTGATGTCTATTTTTCATTGTGAGACCCCATCCAAAATATTAAGAATTACAAAACTAAATAGGTACAAAAAATAATAAATAATTATTTAACAATATGTAAATTCATATTGAAGCTAAAATAATAAAATGAAAGGACAAAACATAATGAAACACATTTAAAAGTGACATGAGATTATATTTACAGTTATATAATACACTTATGTAAAAATCAAAAATTTGAATGAATGGGATAATTTGTAAGAGAACATTGCCTTCCTTATTACCAAGGAGATCTAGTATAACATGATTAATTGCAAAAAAAGGCATGTATCAAAATATCTCATAAAAGCATGGAAACTTAATAGAAAATAAATTATTTAAAAATAAAAAATAAATATTTACTTTGATTGAGCAAGTGAATACTAGGCCAATGATGCTTCTTTTGACTTGATTAAACCTTGTTTGAAATTATAATGAATTACAATGTAAATAGGACAAAGTAATAATAGTTATTATGTTAAAATTAATTGAAACACATGTTGAAGATTAAACAAAATAATTTCAAAAAATTTAAAATAACCAAATTGAAAACCAATAAAGGCCTCCTAAGAGATGGTTCACTGCTGCAAACAAATACTACCCAATCAAAGACAAAACAATAAATAAAAAAGATAAATTTTATGAGAAAATTGAATTCAATGATACTAAAATGATAAAGCATAACATCCTCGATCACAAAGGTAAAAATGTTAGAAAGTAAAGTATTTTAAACAAAAGTAGCAAATAAACATTTAATTTGTTGGAGCAAGTCATGATGAGTCAAACAACGTTTGCATCATCTTGAGTGACATAGTTTCGTATTACTATGAATTATAAAAAAAAGTAAGCATATTTAATAATACAGTACTACTTTTGAAATTAAGGAAATATATATATTAAACCTAAAACTAGATAAACTGAACCTATTTAAAAGAATAAAACTGTAGAAACATGAATATTTATTTCAAATAGACATCATTTGAAAATAATAATCATAAATTATTAATAAATTTGATGTAAATAAATACAAAAGTTGAAATAGGATAAATGGAAGAAATGTTATTTATTTAAATCAAAGTGACGTAAAGGTCACACAAGTAGAGAACAAGAGCTTAAAAGTTATATAACCAAATCAAAGTAAAACTTTTTACGAATAAAACAAACCTTTTGAAAAAGTACTTTGCAAGCTATTCAAAAGATCAATTGCAACATCATCGATTTTTAAAATAAGGAAGAAATTAAAATCACGAGAAGAGATCATCAACATATGCCTCCAGATTGCGACCTCTCTAATTTCTGAATACCATGTCAATCATCCTTTGAATTCATTATAAAGCATTCCTAAATAAAAGAAACAATAATATAAAAAAAATGAAAAGAATACTTAATTGGATTGAACTCATCATGGAAATTTCAACGATGTTTATTTCTCACGATCAGACCTCATCCAAAATATTATGAATTACCAAAGTAAATAACTGAAAATATTAAGAAATTTTTTTATATAATAAGTAAATAAATATTAAAGCTAAAATGTAAAATATTGAAGAACATAATATATTTAAAGACATCCAAAAGTAACATTAGATTAGAGTTAGAGTTACTTAATAATCTTACAAAATAAAAAGAAAACTTTGAATTAATGAGATAATTATTTGGAGAATGTTGTCGTCAAAGTTACTAAGGAGATCTAGTATAACTTTATTAATATTCAAATAGGGTATGTATTCAAATATCTCATAAAGCAAGTAAAAATCCTAGAAAATAAATTATTTAAAAATAAAAAATTAAAATTTTACTTAGATTGAGCTAGCCAATACTAGGCCGATGATGCCTTCTTTGACTCAATTGGACCTTTTGCAATTATAATGAATTACCAATGTACATAAGCAAAAAGTAATAATAAACTATTATATTAAAATTAGTTAAACAAATGTTGGGAATTAAATAAGATAATCTCAAATAATTTAAAATAACAAAATTGAAAACTTAGGGGCCATATGAAGATGACTTAGAGTTACAAACTAATATCACAAAATCAAAGACATAAAATTAAATAAATAAGATAAATTATATGAGAAAATTGAAATACATGATACTAAATTGATATAGCATTACATCCTCAATCATAAAGGGAAAAAAATTGGAAAATAAATTATTTTAAAAATAATGGAAAATAAATATTTTTTTTGTTAGAGGTAGTCTTGATGAGTCAAACAACATTTACATAATCATAATGGAGCTAGTTGTGAATTTTTGTGAATTATCAAAATAAATAAGCCTATGTAATAATAATTTACTATTTTAATATTAAGAAAATAGATATAGGAGCTAAAACAAGTTAAATTTAAACAATATAAAATTACGAAGTTATAGGAAAAAAAATTATTTATTTCAATTGGACAACATTTGGAAATATAACAAAGAATAATACTTAAAAATAAATAATAATAATAAATTATTAATAAAAGAATATATAAATAAATATAGAAGTTGAAATGAGATAAATAGAAGAAATGTAATTTATTTAAATCAAAGTGTTGTGAAGGTCACACAAGTTCTCAACAAGAGCTTAAAAGTAATATAACCAAATCAAAGTAAACATTTTGACGAAATGAACGAAAATTTTTAAAAAAAGTACTTTCCATGCTATTCAGATGATCAATTGCAACATCATCAATTATCAAATTAAAGAAGAAAATAAAATGACACACAATGCATTCCATATTCAATGAAACAAAAATATTAAAAAAATAATGATAATAATATTTAATTAGGTATCACTTGTTGAGACGATTTCAATGACGTTTATTTCTCATGGTGAGACCCTATCCAAAATTTTATGAACTAGAAAAATAATTAGTACAAATAATATTAAATTATTTTTCAATAATAATTAAATAAATATTAAAGCTGAAATAAGAAACATTAAAGGACAACATATAATTAATTACATTTAAAAGAGAAATGAGATCAGATTTGGAGTTACATAATAGTCTTTAAAAATAAAATGAAAACTTTGAATTAATAAGGTAGTTTATAAGAGGATGTTGCCTTCCATGATACTAAGGAGATATAGTATAATAACATTAGTTGTTAAATATGGTATTTATCAAAAATAACTCATGAAGCATGCATAAAATTATGGAAAATAAGTTATTTAAAAAATAAAAAATTAAATGTTTACTTTGATAGAGCTAGTGAATATTAGGCTAATGATGCTTTCTTTTACTCAATTAGACCTCTTCTGCAATTTTAATGAATTATTACCAATGAACATTAGTAAAAGCAATAATAAATTATTATATTAAAAAATTAATTTAACATATGTCGAGGATTAAATAAGATAAATTCAGACAATTTAAAAGAACCAAATATAGAACCTATAAAGGCCACATGAAAGATGATTTAGAGTTACAAACTAATATTATCAAGTCAAAGAAAAAAATTAAATAGAAAGATAAATTGCATACAAAGGTTAATTCAACAACACTAAAATTTTTTAGCATAACATCCTTGATTGTAAAGGAAAAAATGTTACAAAATAAAATATTGTAAAGAATATATCAAATAAATGTTTAATTTGTTATAGGTAGTCATGATGAGTCAAACAATATTTGTATCATCTTGATATACCTAGTTGAGAATAACTATGAATTGCCAAAATAAGTAAGGAAATTCACAAATACATGACTATTTTGATGTTAAGGAAAAATATATTAAACCTAAAACTACATAAATTGAAGCAATGTAAAAATATGAAATTAAAGCAATATAAAGTTCATACTATAAATGATTTAGACTTTCTTCTAAATAATAGCATGTATAACATCCTAGAACCCCATCTGAGGTGAGAACGAGAAATTCTCATAAGGAAAATCAAAATCTTTAAAAAATATTCAAATTATAAACATAAATATTTAATGAGATATAGATTTTCAAGGTGAGTCAAGTGATGCTTACTTCATCTTCATTAAAAATGATTTGAATTTACTATGAATTATTGAACTAAAAAAGCATAAGTAATATCAAATTACATTTTTGAAGTTATGTATTTATTAAAGCTATAGTGCGATAAATCTAAAACTTATAACAAAAAAATTTATTGATGAATGGGTTGCATGGGAGGAATATTGGAGTTACATAATAATCTAATGAAATCAAAGTGAGAAAATTGAGGAAATGGGATAACAATATGGTAAAGTTGCATTGCATTATACAAAGCAAGTCAAGCATAACACTCTTGATAATCAAATCCAGTACAAATGAAAATATCTCATAAAACCTTTCAAAATCTTAAAAAATATATTTAAAGAGATAAAAAATAATATTCTATAAGATAAAGGTCATTGAGTTACAATGTTATTTGTTTCATCTCAATCAAAACTTGTTCAGAATTACAACAAATTACTAACATAAATAAGCATAAATAATAGGATAAAGCTCGTTCAGATAAGCTTAATAACTTTTACTTCAAGTCGATTAGGCCTCTTTAGGAATTACAAAAAATTACCAAAATAAATACGAATAAAAAATAATAAATTACTATTACAATATTAAGTAAATATATATTAAAGCTAAAATGAGAAAAATTGAAGCATTGTAATCTAGCAAAATAAAAGTGATACAAAGGTTACATGTGAAGAGAATTGGTGATTCATAGTAATAATAGCAATTGAAAGAGAAGGATTTCAAGAAATGAGAATAATTATATAAGAAAGTTGCTTTCTAAAATACTGAATAGGTTATGTGATACATTTTCAATTCTGATATGTGGTACAAGTAAAAAAATCTAAATATGCTTATAAAAAAACATAAAATATATATAATAAGGAAAAATGAATATATAGTTTGATAGAGCTCCTTGAGACATATTTAATGGTGATCAAGTACGACATTCTTGACAGTCAGATTATGTCTAAATTAAAGTGCCTTATAGAGAGTGTGATTACCCTAGAATGTAAAACATTTAAAAATAAGAAATTGAATATCTATTTGGTAGTGCTCATTGAGGTGAATCTAATAATAATTTTTCATCTCAATCAGACCTCATGCAAAATTATTAAGAATTAACAAGAGAAAATCAACATCACAAATAATATATTATTATTTCATTATTAAGTAAATCCATGTTACTATCAAAAAAAAATTAAGGAAAAGTTATTTAACTAAATCAAGAAAACATTTAGAGTTACATGGTAACATAATCAAATAAAAGTGAAAGATTTAAAGATATTAGATTAATTGCATAGAAAAGTTACCTTCTGAAATTCTAAGTAGTTTAAAGGTAAAATAATCATTCATCAAACAAATTACAATTCAAAATGCTTCATATAGCATGTCAAACCATAGAAAATGTCACATTTGGAAATGTATATAATAAATATATAATGGGATTATTAGTTATGCAGTGTCCAACAATGTTTGCTTTACGATGACTGGAACAAGCCTAAATGTTTTATGAATTATTAAGGTAAATAATCATAAATAACAAAAGTTTACTACATTATTATAAGTAATAGATACTAAAGATAAAATGAGATATCTAAAGCAAAATATAACATCGCCAAATCAAAGTAATATAAAAATTACATGAGTGAAAATTTAGATTTTCATAGTAATATAAATAAAGTAAGGAAAAAACTTTGAAGAAATAAGAGACATTGTATTAGAAAGTTATATTCTAAGATACTAAAGAGATTGAGTTTAGCATTCTCGATTTTTAAATCATGTACAAATCAAATACCTCATACAAAACGCAAAAATACTACAAAAACAAGTCTAATAATCATTTTATATCAATAAATCTTTTTTGAAATTAATGTGAATTATTGAAGTGAAAAAGCTTAAATAATAATAAATTATTATTTTATAATTAAATAAATATATGTTGAAGTTAAAATAGGATAATATGAAGCAATGCAACGTAACGATAAAAAAAGAATTTAAAGGTCACAAAAAAAAGACTTAAAATTATGTAGTACTATTAAAAAATTGAAGAAAAACATTTTAAAAAAGGCCAAGTTGTACTATAAAGTTTAATTCAAATATATTAAGGAGATAAGTCGAACAACCTCAATCACAAAATCTAGGAGGAATAAAAACATCACATAATTGTGCGAAAACGGTATAAAAGAAACTATTTTGAAAAAAAAATTAAATAATGAATATTGAATTAAAAAGGCACGCAAAGTTGGTTCTATTAAAATATTTTTTGTCTCCTTCAAATAGGTATTCAATTACTGTGGACTACCAAAAAATTATTAATTAATATTAAGTATATTTATAGTAATGTTGAACTGATATCAATTAAAGCAATAAAACATAACAAAATCAAATCGATGAAGAGGTCACACTAGAAGAGATAAAAAATACCAAATAAAAGAAAAAAATTTAAGTTGATTTTATAAATTGTTTGAAAAATTTAAAATTTAAAGATATTAAGTAGTTCAAATGTAACAACTTCTATTAGCAAGTAGAGTGAATTAAATAGTTGTTAAAGCATGCTAGACCATAAAAATTGAATATTTACAAATATTAAATTGAATATTTAATAATATAAAGTTCAATGAGAAGAGTCCATTGATGATTGATTAATTTGGAACGATCTTTGTTTTGAATTAACACAATAAATAGATTAAATAAGAATAAATAAAGATAAGATTATTTTCCTTGTATTACATAAATATATATTAAAGTTAAAATTAGATATACTTAAGGAATGTCTACACAAAAATAAAAAAGTAACTCTCAGAAAAATTGGGAATTGGACTTACCTTTTTGTACAAAAAATAAAAAGTTGAACATTTTTATCAATGGGATTAAAAAATAAAATACAAAAAAATATCTAATAAAATATTCAAAAACTCTAGAAAATAAAGTATTTTAATATGTAAAACTGAATGCTTTATTGGATAAAGCTCATAAGTATGAGTTAAAGAATCATTGACTCGTCTTTATCGACATCTTCAGAATAATCCGTGAATCACGTTAGTAAGCATGCATAAATAATAATAAATTATTATTATAATCTTGAAAAAATATATACTAAAGATATAATAGGTTAAATTAAGGCATTGTAATATAACTAAATGAAAGCAAAGTAAAGCCCACTCAGATGAAAATTTTTGGGTTAGGTAATAATTTAATCAAATCCAAAAATTATTTCAGGAAATGGCATAAAATGTATTATAAATATGAATTCCATGATATAATAGAGATTTAGTATAATATTAAGTCAAAATTTATTGAAGCTTATATGAGACAAATTTAAGTGTTTTAAAGTCAAATGAAAGAAAAACTTTTGAAATGAGATAAATTTTATTAAAAGTTTATAGTCTAAGGTAATAACAAAATTAAATTTAGCAACCATTGCAATTAAAAAAGGTAAGTGTTAAACCTTCTTAGGAAATGTTCTTTGACAATGAAAAAAGTTTTAAAAATGTAAAAAATTTTTTTAATTATATAGATCTCATCTAAAGAAAATATGCTTAAATAAATTTTTTAATATTTATTCAACATTTATTAAAGATAAAATTAGTTAAATTGTTAAAATATATTATAAAAAATAAAAGGAATGTAACCGTTAAGTTAGATAAAATCTTGACTTAGTAATATAAGAATTTCAAAGGAAATTATTTGGAGAATTGGAGTAACGTTTGTGAGAAAGTTTCATTTAAACAAGCTAAGGACATCAACCATAGTATCCTTAATCATAAAATTAGAAACGAGTCAAGATATCTCAAGAAAAAAATCCTAATCCTTTGAAAAACCCTTTTTTGAAATATAAAAAACGAGTATATAATTTGATAGACCAAATTGAGAAGAGACAAGTGATGTTTCTTCCGTCTCATTTGGACCTCATTTGGAGTTACGACTTCTTACGAAGGTATATAGGCATAAAAAAAATATTAAATTATTGTTATAAAATTAAGTAAATTTATATTAAAAATGAAATGCATGAATTAATGTATCATAATATAATGAACTAAAAGTTATATAAATGTCACACGAGAGGAAAATTAACGTCTGACAGTAATAATACCAAATAAATATGAACATTTTAAAGAAATACGATTAGTTTTATGAGAAAGTTTTTTTCCGAAGTATTGGGGACATAAAGTGTAGCATTTTATTTCATAAATAAGTTAGAAGTCAAAATTTCTAAATGATAAATAAATATACATATATATATGAATGCAAGATGATATAGCATGTCGTGACAAGTTTAACGATGTTTGCTTCATCTTTATTGGACCCGATTTTGTATTATTTTGAAATAATAATGTGCATAAACAATAAATAATAATAAGTTATTCGTTTAATTATAGTTTAAAGTTTATGTAAAATAAATTGTCTTAATTTTATATTATAAAATATAGGAAATATAATTGTCGTAGGGGTGGGGATTTTGATTTTCATATTAAAATAACTAAATGGAAGAAAAAACTTAAAAAACACCAAATAAATTTTAAAAAATAGTTTGCTTCCAAGATGGTAAGGAAATCGTGCGTGGCCTTTTTAATTATCAAATCTTGTGTTAACTAAAATGCCTTAGGAAAAGGTACCCAAACCAACAAAAGTAAAATATTTAAAAATGATAAAAAGAATAACTGACTAGATAGAGCTTGCCATGTTAAGTTCAATGACGTTTTCGACATCTCATTCATACCTCATTAAGAATAACAAAGCGCTACGAAAGAAAATATGCATAGTTAAAAAATTGTTATATTCATAATAAGTAAATATATATTAATGTTGAAATGCAAAAAATTGATCAAATGCGCTTCGCCAAATCAAGGTGTTAGTATGGTCACAAAAGATAAGAATTTGAATTATGTTAAAGTATAATCAAATCAAAGAAAAATACTTAGAGAATCACGTTATTTGCAAAGAAAAGCTTCTTTCCAAAATATTATGCAGATCAAGTGTAAAACCTAGTTAAACAAATTAGGTGTGACTCAAATTGCTCTTTGAAACATATGAAAAGGCTATAAAAAATATTCATATGTATGAAATAAATACATTATTTGGTTTTGACTTATTGAGATGAGTCCAATGATGTCTGTTTTATCTTAAAAACCTATTCTAGATTTACTATGAATGACATAAGTAAATTAGCATGATTAAAAAGAATTTTTTATTTTAATATTAAGTATATTGATAAAAAAATTAAATGACTTAACTTCAAAGAATGTAATACTAATAAATAAGAAGCTTTATAAAAAACACATGATTAAATATTTAGATTGTCAAACTATTACATCAAAATTATAGTGGAATATAAAAATAAATACTTGATTTGACACATATCATCCAAGAATGTCCAATTATCTTTCTTTCATCTCAATTTGATCACGTTAAGAATTTTCATTAATTACAAAAACAAGTAAGCATAAATAATAATCAATTATTCTTTTAATATTAAGTAAATATATATTAAAGTTGATATGAGAGAAAATGAAGTATTATAGCAAATTGAAATAAAAGATAAAGGTTACACAAAAGAAGATAATTAGAAATTTGATAAATTATAGAAAAAAGTTGTCCGCAGTGATACTATGAAAATCAAATACAATAACCTTGAATAACAAACTAGATATTAATTAAAAGTTCTTAAAAAACTTCTCCAAATAAGTAAATAAATAAATTCTAAAGATATAAAAAAATAAAATATTTAATTGATAGAAATAAGTCAAATGGGTCTAATAATAATTGTTTCATCTGAAGAAAATATTATTCAACATTACTACAAATTGCGAAGAAAATATGCATAAATAGTTTTTTAATATTTAGTATTTTACATAAAAGTTGAAGTTAGATTAATTAAACAAATTAAATACAAAAAAGTAAATTAAATTTAATGGTAACTTTAGAGTAGGTGTAGGATTTCTTATTAATATAACAATTCAAAGAAAACATTTGAAGAAATAGGATAAATATTTCAAGATAGTTGCATTCTATGATTAAAAGAGGGTCAAGCATATGATCCTTGATCATAAAATTTAGAATGAATCAAAATGTCTTGTGAAATGTTCATAATAGCTATATTATTTTTAAAAATAAAAAATGAATATATAAATTTATAGGGGTTATCGAGATGTGTCCATCCACATTTATTTTTTCTTGATCACACTACATTTTTGTTTATTATAAATTACTAAGACAAATACGCTTAAAAATGAGTAAATTATTATTCTAAAATAAAGTAAATATATATTAAAAAAAGAAATGAGAGAAATTAAAAGTTATGCAAAGGTTGCAAGAGAAGAGAGTTAGAATTTAATTTTAATAATACCAAATAGATGTAAAAAATTAAAAAAAATAAGATAAGGATTATAGGATAGTCTTATTCAAAGGCACTAAAGACATCAAGTGTACCATTGTTGAGCATACTTCATATTGGAAACTTTTTAATATAAAAACTAGATTTTTACGTATGAATCTAAACAGTTCGTGAAATGCTAAAAAACTCTTGAAATTACTTTGGATAATTACAGTCAAAATTCTGTATTAGAAAGTTGAATTCTTAAATACTAAGAAGATAATGCATAACATTTTAAACCACCAAATCTTATACAAATCAAAGTATCTAACACAACATTCAAAAAAATTAAAAAATATAATAAATTTTTATTAAATTGGAAAAATTTTATTAAGAAGGGCCCATCTAAATGTATTTTGGTCGATCAATTCTTGCTTAGAATTTATGTAAACTACCAATTAAATAAGCATAAATAATAAAACATTATTAAAATAATATTTAACACACATATGTTATTACTGAAATGGTATAAATTGGAGCTATTTAATAAGTCTAAATTAAAAAAAAAACTTTAAAGTTACTTGAGATAAGTTATAGGGTTACATAGTAACATAATAAAAAAAAGAGAAAAATATGAGAAATAATGAGAAACATTTTAGAAAGAAGCATTCAAAAATATTAAAAAGATGTGATGCAACACCCTTAACCATCAAATCAAAAATGAATCAAAATTTCTCATAAAGTATGTCAAAATGATAGAAATATTTTTCTAAAAAAAATTAAAAAAAGTAATATTTAAATGTTGGGGCTGATCAAGATAAGTAGAACAAATGATGTTCCATCTCCTGTAGATAAAATTTTGAATAATTATGAATTACAAAATTATTCTTATAAAAAGAATGAATACTTCTAAATTATTATTTTATTATTAAGTAAATTTAAAATGAACTTGGATTTAGATAAATTGAGCAATGAAAGGTAATAAAATAAAAGTGAAAAAAAGGTAGAAAAGAGGAGAATTATTTTTTTGTAAAAAAATAATAAAATCAAAGCAAAATTTCTAATTAATGATATGAAGTGCACGAAAATGGTTCAAACCAATACACTAGAATGGTTAATCTTAACAACCATGATCACCAAATCATGTACCAATTGAAATATTTCCAAATAAAAGTCAAACAATAGAAAAAAAATTACTCAACAAGGTAGAACTAAATATTTGATTATATAGAGTTCTTTGTGATGATTTATTCATTTTTGTTTTGTCTCCATTAGATGTTGTTTGAAATTTCTATGAATTATGGAAAAAATAACCATTGTAATGTAAAAGTTAATATTCTAATAATATGTAAATAAATATTAAAGAAAACTTTAACAAATTTATGAAATATAATCTATCAATATTTAAGAAATATAAGGTCACACAAAAGTGGATTTCAATTTACATTATAATATAATAAAAAAATAGTTAAAATATTAATTAAAGATAAAAATTATACCAAAAAATTATTTCATTCCAAGATAATAAAGGGATCAAGAATAATATCATCGATCATGCAAATAGGCACGAATGAAATATCTCTTAAATTATTAAAAACTTTAGAAAATAAAATTTTTTATATTACAACACTAAATACTTTTGTTTTGTCGTACTCACTTAAGTGAGTCCAACAATGTTGGATTCACCATGGTTGTACCTTATTCAAAATTTCTACAAAGTATCTTGGTAAATAAGCTTAAAAATAAGAAATTAAACTTTTAACTTTAAGAGTGCAATTAAAAAATTTGAAATAAGATAATTTAAGGCATTGTAATACAACTAAGGTCACACTAGAGGACAACAAGAGTTAAATTTTGATAATAACAATTCAAAGAGAAAAATTAGAAAAAATGTGATCAGTTGTTTTGGAAAGTTCCATTTCAAGGAAATCAACTATAACATTCTTCAAAATTGAACATTTTAAAAATCCAAATGACTCATAAAGCTTGATAAATCCCAAGAATATTAAATATATGTAACAAAGAAAAATGGGGATTTTGTTTGAAAAAGCTCGCCGACGTAAGTCGATTGACGTCTACTTCATCACGATTAAACCTTTTTTCAAATTGGTTTAAAATATAAAAGTCAATAAGCATAACTAATATAAAATTATTTTTCTAATATTAAGTAGCTATATATTAAAGTTGAAATAAAATAAATTTAATTAGAATAATATTAGCAAATCAAAGAAATATAAATTTCACAAAAGAAGAGATTTAGATTTTAAATTTTTTTAATAAAATAAAAGAAAATTTTTATTAAGTTTAATATAAATTATATATGAAATTTGCATTCCAAGAAATTAAGAGATATAATATACCCTCAATAGTTTTTAATTATTTGTACAAAAACAAAAGTTTTGTAGAAAGTGCCACGACCTCAGAATGTAGAAATTTTAAAAATAATAAAATGAGAGTCTATCTAGATAAAGGTCACCTAGATGGGTGTAATGTTATTTCTTTCATCTTGGTCGAACCTCATATGTAATTACAATAAATAAAAATACAGTTCAAAGAAAATATGCATAAATTTTTTTTACTTAGTTAATATAATATGAAGCAAAAAATTAGTAAAATTTAAAAAATGTAATATTAAAAATATAAAAGAAATTTATTGGCAAGTGTAGAGAAAAGCTTTTTATTAATCAGTAAAGTAACAATTTCAAAGAAGGACATTGAAGGAAATAAGAAAAATTTATGAGAAAGTTTTACTTAAACATTTAAAGGAGATAATGAATGCCATCTTTGATGATGAAATAAGACATGAGACAAGATTACTCATAAAAGTTCTCAATTGTTAAGAAACTTTTAAAAATTCAAAAATAATATATAATTTGACAGAGGTCATTGAGATGACTCGAGTGATATTTGTTCCATGTCGAATAGACCTCGTATGGAGTAATAAATAAATTGCAAAGTAGATATGCACAAAAAAATAAATTATTGAGATAAGATTAGGCAAATATTTATTAAAGAAGAAATAAAATAAATTTAAGTATTATAATATAAACACGTAAAAGCAATGAAAAAATCTTATGGGAAGAGAATTTGAGTTTTCTAGTCATAAAATAATTCAATGCAAAAACTTGAAGAAATGAGATTTTTTTTGAAAGTTTTATTCCAAGGTACAAAAGAGTTGAAGTTTAACATTCACTATCATCAAATAAGTTATAAATTAAATTTTATAAAAAATATAAGAAAATCCAAATAATATAAATATATAATAACACAAAATGATTAACTAGTTTTAGATAGCTTGCTTAGACAAGTATATTGATGTTTGCATCGAGGCATATTTTGTTATGCTACAAATCCACTAAGTTAATAAAAATAAATAATAATAAATTATTTATTTAAGATTTAGTTAATAAATATTAAATCTTAAATAACATAAATTTAAGTAATTTAATATATCCAAATAAGAAATATAAATGCCATAAGTGACGAGAATAAACATTTCATGTAATATAGCAAAATGAAATCTAAACATTTTAAAACTTGAAATAATTTATATGAAAAAGCTTCATTCCAAGATAATAAGGAGATGATGCATAATATTACCAATTATCAAATCATATATTAATTAAAAGTACTTGTGAAGGGTGTAGTACCCCTTTAAAGTAAAATATTTTAAAATAATTAAATGAATATCGAGTTGGATGGAGCTCACCAAGACATGTTCAATGACATTTTTATCATTTCATTTGGACTTTGTTAAGAATAAGTAAGAATTACCATTGTAAGGATAATTAAAAAAACTTATTTTCTTAATAAGAAGTAAATATGTATTAATGTTGAAGAAACAAATTGATTAAATGCTATATAACCAAATTGAGTTCTTATGGTGGACACATAAGAGAAGAATTAGAGTTGCATTATAATATGATAAAATCTAAGAAAAATACTTAAGGAATGATATTAATTGCATGGAAAATATGAATTTCAAAATAGTAAGGAGATAAAGTGTAAAATCATCATTCATTAAATCAAGTAAGAATCAAATTTCTTTTCAAAACATATCAAAATCTAATAAATTAAAAATTAGATATATAAAATAAATATACAATTTTTTATGGCATATTGAGATGAGTTCAACAACATCAGTTTTGTCATGATTAGACATATTGTAGATTTATTATGAATTTCTAAGGTAAACAAGCCTAAGTCATAATATTTTATTTAACATTAAGTATATGATGCTAAAACGTTAATGAATATTTAATTACATACACCTCGCCCAACAATATCCAACAATCTTTACATCTTCCAGATTATAGCTCATTAAGAATTTCTATGAATTTCCAATGAAAATATGAAAATTAACAAGAAATTATGGTTTTAATATGAAGTAAATATATATTAAACTTGATATGAGATAAATGTATGTATTGTATGATAATGAAATCAAAGAAAAGTAAGTTCACATGTGAGAAGATGTAGAGTTACATAGTATTATAAATAAATAAAAAAGATTTTAAATTTGATAAATTATACACAAAGAAAGCATTCGATATATTAAAAAACTTCAATGTAGTAACCTTCATAATCAAATAAGTTATGGATTAGGATTTCTTTATCATGTTAAATAAGTTCACTTGAAGACACGTAATATAACAAAATAAAATGTAATATAAAATTCACAAGATTTGATATCTAAATTTTTTAAGTACTATATCCAACTTAAAGTGGAAATATAAAAATGAATACTTAATTGGATACATATTATGAAATCATGTCCATTTTTCTTTACTTCATATTAATTAGATCTTGTTAAGAATTTCTTTGAATTAAAAATATAAATAATAAGACGAGATAATCAATTATTATTTTAATATTAAAAAATATATATTAAAGTTGATGCCGTATAAAATTAAGTATTATAACAAAATGAAATAAAAATAGGAGTCATATAGCAGGGGTTAGTCAGAAATGAGACAAATTATTCACAAAAATTGCTTTTGACGAGATTAAGAAAATAAAATACAACAATCTACATAGTCAAATAACGTATGAAATAAGAGTTCTTAAGAAAAATTTCTAAATAGTTAAAAATAAAATTTTAAAAAAATAATAATAATTACTTAATTTTACTGAAATCATTGAAATTGTTAAAGTAATAACAGTTTAACCTTGATCGGACATCATTAAAAAATATGCATAAATAATCTTTTAAGTATTTAATATATAAATATTAAAGTTCAAATTTCATTAAATAAGCAAATGTAATATAAAAAATAAAAGAAATTTAATGGTGACTTTAGAGGAGATTTAGATTTATTCATATAACAATTTCAGAGAAAAATAACCAAAGAAAAGGGCAAAAGTTTTCACGTAGCTTCATTCTAAGAGAAAAAGAAGGTGATGCATGAGAATCATTATCATGAAATTTAGAATGAGTCAAAATGTGTAAAAAGAAATTTCCTAATAGTTAGAATTTTTTAAAAAAATATAAATATAAATATATCAATGGATAGAGCTTGTTCATATTGGTGTGTTGAGATTTATTTCATGTTAATCAAACCATGTTTTAAGTTACTACAACTATAATGGTAAATAGGGTTAAAAATAAATAATTTATTATTTTAAATTTTAATAAATATATATCAAAGATGAAATTAGATAAATTAAAGCATCACAATATAATAAACTAAAACTGATGTAATGGTTACATGAGAGAAGAATTAAAGTTTCATATGAGTATACCAAATCAATGCAAAAAATTTGACAAGTTTTATAGGAATGATCAATTGAAGGACACTAAAGACATCAAATGTAGCACTCATGCATGGCATCGTAAACCATCAAGTCTTATTTGAATACAAATATGTTATATAACATTTAGAAACAAGAAAAAGAAATGATGTAAAAATATGCTAAATCAATATTCAATTATGTAGAGCTCGCCAAGACTTTTCCATTAAAATTTTTTTTTGGTCAAATAGTTCTTGTTTAGAATTATTGCAAATTACTCATTTAAATAAACAATAACCAAAGAAAATTATTAAAATATTATTAGAAAAATATATGTTAAAACTTAATTGATATAAATTAAAGCAATTTAGTATATGTAAATTAAACAAATTTAAAGTTTAGTCTCGCAAAGATTAAGACTTATGTAGTAAAATAACAAAAGTAGATGAAAATATTTGAAAAAATGAGATAAATTGTGTTAGAAAGAAACATTCAAATATCTTAAGAAGATCTGGTGCAACACCTCTAAAAATCAAAATTAGAATAAATCAAAATATCTTCTAAAGTGTGCAAAAAATTGTAAATGTTTTAAAAAAATTAAAAAATTAAGTTTTAATTGATGGGGCTTATCAAGATTAATAAATAGAATGATAATCCATCTTCTTTTAAAAATACTTTGAATTATTTTTAATTACAAAATAAAATAAAAATAAAAAAATATTATTTTAATATTAAGAAGTTTTATAATGAAGGTGAATTGAGATAAATTGAGTCATGACGATAAAAGAAATCAAAGAGATGAAATAGGAACAAAAGTGGAGAATCAGATTTTCGAAGTAAAATGGTAATATCAAAGCAAAAATTTGACTTAATGATATAAAGTGCACAAAAAAGGTTCGTTAAAATATACTAGAAAGATTAATCTTACAAATTGTTAATTCTTGCTTGAATTGAAATATTTAATAATTTAAGTCATACCATAAAAATTAATTACTTAATTAAATAAAACTAAATATTTAATTATATGGAGTGCTATGCGAGGATTTATTAATGTTTGTTTAATCTCAATTGGACATAGTTTTAAATTTCTATGAATTTTGAAATAATTAAACATAAATGTTTCAAAATTAACATTCTAAAATTATGTAAAAATATTAAATTAAAAATTTGATAAATAATACAATATAATATCTCAAATTCAAAACAATATATGGTCACAATAAAGAGGATTTCAACTTACACTATAATATGAAAAAATAAAAAAAAATTATTAACTAATGATAAAAAATTATGAATAAAAGGGTATCATTCAAAGAAAATAAGTGAATGAGATTAACATCATTAATCATTAAATTCTATATGAATTGAAATATCACAGAAATTGTTCATAAAATCTATAAAATAAAATATTTAA
The DNA here is from genome assembly GCA_023846275.1 of Vanilla planifolia. Taxonomy (NCBI): domain Eukaryota; kingdom Viridiplantae; phylum Streptophyta; class Magnoliopsida; order Asparagales; family Orchidaceae; genus Vanilla; species Vanilla planifolia. The sequence goes on from JAIUJO010000371.1 coordinate 238,374, forward strand.
AAATGTAAAACAAAATTCTTCGTTTGATAGAGCTCACTGGGGTGAGTCTAAAGATGTTCGATTAACTTTGCTTATACCTAGCAAAAAATTGCAATGAATAAACATAGTAAACAAGCTTAAAATTTAAAAGAAAATCAAAACTTTAAGAAAATATTTTTCATAGCTGAAATGTGTGTATATATATTTATATATATATACACACACATATATATATATACACACACATATATATATATATATACATATATATATATATATATATATATATATATATAGATATATGTGTATATATATGTGTATATATATGTGTGTATATATATGTATATATATGTGTATATATATGTGTATATATATGTGTATATATATGTGTAGATATATGTATATATATATATATATATATATATATATATATATATATATATATATATATATATATATATATATATATATATATATATATATATATATATATATATATACATATGTATACACACATATATAGATATGTATATATATATATTCATATGTATACACACATATATATATATGTATATATATATATATTCATATGTATACACACATATATATATACATGTATATATATATATACATATGTATATAAACATATATATATATATATACATA